>JAZGTJ010020469.1:0-10376 GCA_036877575.1 Botia almorhae
CCTGAAATTTGAAAAAAAGCTGAATGAAAGGATAGGAGGAGGTGGAGGAGAGGAGATGACAGCACAGTGAAAACAGACTTCAGTAACCAGGCAAAATGCATATCATGTTTCAAAGAGTGTCTTGTGGTAGTATACAACAGTGCTGGAAGGTGTGTGTGTCTGTGTGTGTCTGTGTGTGTCTGTGTGTGTGTCTGTGTGTGTGTCTGTGTGTCTGTGTGTATCTGTGTGGGTGTGTCTGTGTGCGTGCGTGTCTGTGTGCTTGCGTGTGTCTGTGTGCGTGCGTGTGTCTGTGTGCGTGCGTGTGTCTGTGTGCGTGCGTGTGTCTGTGTGCGTGCGTGTGTCTGTGTGCGTGCGTGTGTCTGTGTGTGCGTGTGTCTGTGTGTGCGTGCGTGTGTGCGCACGTTCCATTCATATCATATTTCAACTATTTCATATTTTAACTCCTTGGCCAGTGAGATGATGAGGGGTCTGTGTGGTTCTGTTTTTGTTTTGAGTCTGTGCTTCTGAGGAAAACGGACGCAATGACATGCGGAGAGATGTTCAGATTGCGTCTGTCCACGTGTTTCCACGTGCCTCAGTCATAAACAAGAGCACGTGGCTTTATTTCTGATAAACTTCTGATGAAAAACAACTTAACATCACGTTCATGATTTATATAACTTCTTTTATTTGATAAGAAACACATTTATTATAACAATATTATTACTGTTGCCTATTAATAGGGTTATAAAATTGCACAAACCTGAATATTATAAAGCCCAAAAGGTGAGTTTTGTTGATTTTGGCCAGTATGAAACCATCCAGAACACCCTAGCAACCACATAGCAACGTCCTAACAGCCACGCAGAGCTCCTTAGCAGCCACATAGCAACTCCCTGGATACCATCCATGACACTCAAGGTGGAAGCTTTTGCAAAAACAAGAATTACTCCCAACAAATGAAATAAATGAGATATTTCATAGTGAGCATAATCTGAAAAAAGGTCATTGCAATGTTTACTTGTTGTAATGTTATTGTGAAACTGCGGTCTGGTCACGTCTCTCTGCATAACTTTCCATATAAACTGTTCAGTGTATTTCTGAAACTTCTGATACAGTTCCAGGTGTTGAAAGCTCTCGCCCAAACTGAATTCCATATTGCCATATTAAATTCCTCAGGGGTTTGTAACGAAGCTAAAGACGTATGATTTGTTCAGGTTGTGTCCCTACACAGAGTATTAAGAAACATCTGCACAATGTGTATCATTCCATTGGATGATAAAATATTAACCAAAATAAATGTTACTAGAGCTTTGGTGAGTAATTTTAACAATTATTTTAGTTATTTTTCGAACAAGTGCCGAGATATGCAAATGTGGATTTTGCAGAATTCACGGTAGCCATTTCAAGCATCGTTTTTTACAGAGCTAAAATGATAGTGTGTAAAATAATAATAATAATGCTGTTTACCGTAATTTGGATATCTAGGCAGCAATACTTTAGTGTATTTACAGTTTTAATCACAGGCAGCTATTATACAGTGAAGGTGAATAATCTCTCTGGTTTGTTTGGCAGGTCGCGTGTCTCTGAGCCGTGGAACGACTCTGCTGGTGGATAAATTAACTCTGGATGATGAGGGCTGGTTTGAATGCCGGATTCTTCTGCTGGACAGAACCACAGATGAGTTCCAGAATGGAACCTGGAACTTCCTGTCCATCTCAGGTATAGCAAGAAATTAGTTTGCTTTGACTTAAACCTCTTTAAATTACATTAATAAAGCATTCATAAATCCATGGATTAAATATAAGGAGTCACATTTAGATTCAGTTAAGTTCTGTAGAAAGCATATATGCATTTGTTTATGAATATATGTAACTTAATGAAGGTGTTATGATTTACGATCATGCTACTGGCATGTTAAAAGCACCTGACATGATGTTAGGAAAATGATTAAATGAGAGATTAAATCAGTGTTTAAACCCGTTGGCCCTGTGGCTTAGGTTAAAAGCTTTGTTGCAGTAAATGAAAGAAAATTATGTAATCCTGTGTCATATTTCACTGCGTGTGAGTCTATTTCCTGACAGCTGATGGTTGTCTTTGAAATCGGCAGCACTTACTTCAAAAGATCTTGGAAACGATCATTATTTTTGCAATTCTGTTTGCCGTTAATGGGGCGGAAATTACACCCCCCTCCTAAAAGTTAAAACAGAAACTGTCCATTTCAGCAGGGGCTATAATCAATCCAGCCATCCAGGGGATGATGGGAGGTGTGTCTAAAAGTGGTTCTTCACTCAGTGTCCGGATGAGTTTTATTTATGAGTTTATATTGAGTGCTTTTCCTGTATGTCAGCTCATCTGTTTGAATGTATTTAACAAGCGGCCCCAGTTCTTTCCAATAGACCTCCATAAACTAATCAATCAAACACCAATCAGACTTTAAACTAATCACAACATTCTCTCACTTTCTCACCCAAATCTTTTCACACCTGCCCACACCGAACTTTCTCTCTGTCACCTACAGGACAAAAAGTCACGCCCTCTTAAAACTCACACTGACACAAAGGTTTTCATGTTTTGGGGGGACATTTATATACTGTACAAACTGTATATTCTATTCACTTAACCCTACCTCTACCTCAAACCTAACCCTCACAGAAAACGTTGTCTTTTCTTAGACTTACAAAAAATATCATTTTGTTGAATAAATAAGTCTGTTTCCTTATGGGGACTTAAAAATGTTAGGGGATTTCATGTCCCCACAAATACTCAATTTACTTAAGTCATTTAGTGAATAGTGAACACGAGGACACACACACTCTGCATCCTGTGAAGGGCTCAGACTGACTTTGAACATATTGTGGAGTTTCTGTGGTGTGTATGAGCAATCAGAGGGACAGAAGACACAATCTTACTCTCATAGCTCGAGTCACTGCAGCACATCCCAGTTACACCCATTATATGTACAGTGTCTGCTTACACTGGTTTTATAAGCTATCATTGTGTAATATTGTGTAACACGTCTGTGTTGACTGCATCATGAGTAAATAAGATCACGTGTTATTTAAAGGTCTGAAGCTCACTTTTGCATCATTGATATCAGTGATCGCTTAATTACATGTGCTCTGGTTTAAGTAATCCGATAACATGCTCTGCTGTTAGAAAGCATAAATCTATGATGTCATCACTTTACTCTGGTATTTATTTCTGCATTGAGTTGAGATGCACAATACTTCAGTCATCAAACAATATTACACTAATATAAAACAATATTAGTGTAAAACAATATGGTTTTATAACACTAATATAAAACAATATTAGTGTTTTATAATGATCAGTATTTGGACGATTAAGCTGATATTTGTTTGAGTAAAGTAATATTATAGTGATCGGTCATAACCGTGTGAGTGTCACTCGTGTGTACTTCGCTTGCTTGTTTGTTCAAATCCCCAGTACCAATTATGACCAATAGTAAATACGATGCTTGCCTTCTTACACTACTAAGTATTGCCCATTGTCAGGCAAAAATTTTGCTCATACATCCACAGTACGTGGTGTTTAATATTAAATGTGTCATAAGCTCAATTCGTTTTCCACCTGTTGTGTGTTTGAGGACCAGACAGCAAGCCACCAGTTTGGATTAAAAAATGAAATTCATGGTTCTTATCTCTGTTCTAGCTCCTCCAGTGTTCATAAAAACACCTCCTGCATTTCTGGAGGTGATGTTGGGTGAATCTCTCACCCTCCGCTGTGATGCTCATGGAAGCCCCAAACCCATCATCACCTGGAGGAAGGAAGGCAGGACAGATGCAGACCCTGATGCACTTCAGGTAGATGGGCAGCTGACAGCTAGTTAATGTGAAATCAAAAGTAGCCCTATTTACTTTTTTAAAAACATGTTCCTGTTTGTTTGTCAGTGTGATAATTCACTACAAACCTCTAATGGATAAAATCGAGTCCCACCCTACATAGCACTTGATGTTGACTAAAGAGAGTAAAGTTCAGTGTTTCTGTTAGCGTTTTTTTCGGTCCAGCCCTGAATATTTCTCACCTCTTAAATATTAATACCCTCCAACAGGTGCTCAATGAAACGCTGTCTTTGAGCAAGGTTACAAGAGAAACAGCCGGAGTGTACAGATGTCATGTGTCCAACCCTGAAGGGAACCTTACCCACGCCACCCAGCTGCAGGTCAAAGGTCAGTGACGCACCAGGTCTTGTCAGCATGGGCAATGACTGCCAGCGGCACTGCTGTGTAGTTTTAGTCAGAGAGTAAACTGAATGAATTGGCTAAATTAAATGGATACATTGGAAGCAGGAAAATTACAGATACATCATCATTTAATGAAGCAGCACAGAAAAAATACACCAGGGTGACAATTTGAGAACCGTAGTACGACGAAACGAGTAATGAGTGCCCTCTAGTGGTGACTCAACAGCAGCACATTTTAATTTGACGGTTGTGCAAGCGAAAAAGTAGTAATTTGTATGTGTTTATACATTTAAAATTCTTCCATGTTTTCAAACAGGTCCTCCAATTATCATCATTCCCCCTGAGGACACCATCATGAACATGTCCCAAGATGCAGTTCTGCAGTGCCAGGCGGAGGCGTATCCTTCTAACCTCACGTACGAGTGGTGGAAGCAAGGAGAAAATGTCTATCACATCGAGTACGTTTTTGAAGTCTTTCACCTTTCATTTGGTCTCGTCAGTCATTGCCATTAATTTATGTTTATCTGTCATTGAGTGTTATTTGTGTTTGCCCCTTCACTGGATGTTTGATTGTGTTAATAGAACTCTGAAATCACGGGTGAAGGTCTTGGTGGACGGGACCCTCCTCATTACAGCTCTTGTCCCTGAGGATTCTGGGAATTACACCTGCACACCCACCAATGGTCTATTGACTCCACCCTCTGCGTCAGCCTACCTCAAAGTTAAGCGTAAGTGCCTTGTGTTTGTTAAAGGAAGAACATTTGGTGGTTTAACGTTTATGTTATGGTCCAAATCTTCAAAGGAGTGTGAAAGAAAATTGGTACAAAAAATGAGTTATTGAATCACTTGAATCAGCTTCTTTCTCTTTCACAGATCCTGCGCGGGTGGTACGAATGCCCCGTGAGACGTATCTGCCCACAGGCATGAGGGGAACCATCACATGCCCGGTTCAAGCCGAACCCCCAATGCAGTATGTTAACTGGACCAAAGATGGAGCCTCTTTGGACTTGGAGCAGGTGCATATTAAATGTTTACATCATCAAGCATGTTGTTTCATTGTGATCTATGACGTAAACTGTTTTCCATATCTTGATTGGTCAGTATCCAGGCTGGATGGTCAACTCTGAGGGCTCTGTGTTTATAACCACAGCCAACGATGATGCAGTGGGCATGTACACCTGTACGGCCTATAACAGCTATGGGACTATGGGCCAATCAGAACCTACCAAAGTTATCCTGGAGGTGAACGCCACAAGTCTAGAATGGCAAATGCTTTGAGACATAGCCACAAATTTGACAACATATTGAAATTCATTTTGAATGACCAGCCAATGAAGTTCTTGCCACAATCTCTGCAGTGTTTGTTTACAATTGCTGATGTCCACAGGATCCCCCGTCGTTCCGTGTCTCACCCCGTGCTGAGTACCTACAGGAAGTGGGCAGGGATCTGATGATACCCTGTCAGTCTCAGGGAGACCCTGCGCCTAACATCACATGGATGAAGGTAAGCACATGCACAATGTAGGTTTTTTTTGTAGTTCTTCTCTGTCTTAAAAAACTAAGTTAGGGGGAGGGGACGTATCCAATGGCTTTTCTCACATATGGTGTTGATCATCTGCTGTAGATTGGCCCCGCCCCTCGTTCACCCTTCACAGTCTTATCCAATGGCTCTTTGGTCCTGCGTCCACTCAGTAAGGAGCACCAGGGGACATGGGAGTGTCTTGCCACCAACCGTGTGGCCACTGTCAGTGTTTCAACCATGGTTTTAGTGCTAGGTAAGAAAACAGGAAATAAATGTGTTATTTAAATTACCCTCATTCACAGGCAAAAGACAGGCAAGAAACATCTGCTTTAACTATTCTCTCTGTCCCTGCCTGTGGCTTTAGGTACAAGTCCCCATGCTGTTACCTCTGTGTCTGTGGATCCAGGAATAAATCAGGCCAATGTTTCCTGGGAACCGGGTTTTGATGGAGGTTACACACAGAAATTTACTGTATGGTGTGTCACCTCATCTTGAACACAGTAGAGTTAATGCATTGTATTGGATTACAAAAGGACAGCTACACAGTGGATACTTACCTGTTGTTTCTTCCATTGAGTTGGCCAGTTAAACAAGTACACTTTTAAAATGTAAATTCTCTCTCTCTGTTTCCATCAGGGTGAAAGCCACTGTAAGAGGCAAACACGAATGGGCGTCAATCCCTGTACCAGCCTCCAAAACCTCCCTGATGGTGACGGGTCTTCAAGCTGCCACTAGTTACCAGATCAGCGTTCTTGCCCAAAACAAGTTGGGCTCAGGCCCTTTTAGTGACATTGTCATCATCACAACACTGGGTCAGCACCTTTTCTCATGCATACAGCAGTTACATAGCACATACTTCATGAGGTAAATCATCCTATAGCTGTAATCAAACAGACACGTATCTTATACACGGTAAGATTCAGAGTGTCTGTAGTTCCTTTTCAAATATATATTTTGCAATTTGATGTAATAATGTCCCTGATGTAACTTCAAATTATTTTAAACCTGTGTTTCGAGTGCTATAATTTTAATGTAGTATGTCTTTAAATTGCAGCAGCTCCAACAGAAGTTCCCACTGTTGTGACCACTATTGTTACATTGGCTCCTCCCACCTCGCTATCAGCCAATCGCACATCAGCAGGTGTTCTATTGCAGTGGCTGGCACCTGCAGAAGAGTCTCCACCAATCACTGCCTTCGTTCTTCAAGCAAGCCGGGAAAAGGGGGAGTGGCTTACTCTATATGACTCGATTTCTGTCAATACAACAGAAATGATCATACAAGGACTTGTGAAGGTAAAATATAAAGAAATCGTAAAACACTAAGAATATGCCAGCTTGGTATAGAATGTCTCTAATGTTTGCCCTGTTTTTGATTACAGGACTCGGACTATGAGTTGCGACTTCTGTCTCGCAGACACAAACTAGTCAGTGTGCCCAGTGAAGCAGTCGTCATCTCCACTGAGGGTCAGGCTAAATCATAAATCTGTATTTAGACAAATATTGGAGATATGTTAGGCTTTTTTCAGTGAGCATAGTTGTGCATATTTTATGAATGTTTAGGAACAGTAACATAACATTGAAGTTAATTAATTATATTTAATTCATTTTACATGTTTGGTATTAACTGGTTATGATGAGATCAAGTTCTAACCTATTCAGGGCACTGTATACTAATAAAGGTAGCGTAGGCAATTTCGGAGAGGCTAGCTAAATAGCAAGCTAGCTTTGAAAGTATAAGATCCCGCCATTCCTTTAGAGTACTCTCCAAGGCCACGCCTCCTCCAAAACACATGAACGCATATGTGTGCAAGAAAGACAATCAAGTAGGACATCTTATCATATGCAGTAACTGGACAACCATTTTGTAGTCCTGCCTCTTCCACAGAAGCTGTTTAGATAAAAAAAAATATTTAGACCACTTTGCTTAGTGATTGCTATCACACAAAAAAAATCACCTACCCTGTCTTTAAAAGGTATTGCGTTATCTGTGGCTTTTAGGTATGGAAATGTATCCAGCTCCACCCAGTCTGCTGGCCTCTGTCCCTGAGGCCCTGCTGGCTGGTGTGATCGGAGGCGTGTGTTTCCTGTTTGTTGCCATCATCCTCTCTCTGGTGACGGTTTGTGTTATGAACAAACGAAGAGAGCTACGGCAGAGAAAAAAGAGAGATGGTAAAAGCAATGATAAACATAACGGAACAAAAATCATGCCAGAATTATGAAATAATTTTAACTTGATGGTGCATCACTCCAAATGCAGTTCCGAACTTTCTGCATGCTCTTAAAGTCATCAGGTGCCTAAACGCTCTGATATGTGTGTTTCAATGCATTACCTGCATTTTGTGCCTTAAAGACTAATACAAATGAACGTTGACATTTTGTTTTCAACTGTCAGTGGTGCTGTCATGCATGGCATCTCTGTTTCTGTTAAGGCTGCTTTTGTTTTTGTCATCTCATCTTTTGACTGATTTTGAGCATGATATGAACTTTGCACCCTCCCCACCGTTTCAGATATCCCCTCTGCCCTCCAGAAGAGTTCGTCTCCACAGTAAGTGTCCATTCCTGCTATGCATGAGTCATTCCTATACCCTCCATCTTCGTTACTCTACTTCAATTACCTTTTAAATTGACAGCCTAAATGGATTGTGTTTCTTTAAAACATGTCACGTTCAGATCTGTTCCTGTTTTCTCATTTTTCCTCTCTTTAGAGCTGGCTCACCTTCTGACAGCCCTGACAGTGTGCTGAAATTAAAGTTGTGCCCTCCCCTAAACTTCTTTCCCAGCTCATCCTCCTCTGATCGGTCAAACCGTTCCTCCTTTAATAAGGGCAGCCGCAGTGAGCATCAGGATCAGAGAAAACAACTACTTTCCTCATCCTCTCCGCCACCTTGCTACACTCTCTTTGAGAGCCACTTTGGAGGCTCTCCGTCACCCACATCGGCTATTGAATCCATATCAAGAGGTCCTGATGGCCGCTTTATTGTCCAACCCTCCCTAGAAGAGTCCACTATAACTCACATCAGCAGTAATCTCAGAAAAGAATTCCCACAATCTCCCGGTAGAGCTTGTGTTGGGGGAAGTAACGATGGATCGTCAGGTTCCATAAGTTCAGAAAGGAATGGACAAAGCGGGACACCCTCAGCATTGACTGTGGTCCCTTCAGACCAAGAGAGACTCTCCTCCTCCCCTGGAAGGGTGAAGGCAATGGCCAGAAACTTCTCCCGTCATGGCTGCTTCTATTCAGACGATGAGCAGGGCTGCTCTGAGACCCTTCTTGAGAGGGCCAGCTTTTATTCTGACTGCAGTGAAAAGAGAGGCAGTGACTCCTTAAAAAAATACAGAAGTACCAGGTATAGAGAGGACATATTCCCAAGCCTGACCAGAAGAGCCAGAGTTTTAGAGAAAGAGAGGCTGCTTCACCAGGCAGATTACCAGCCCATTGATGGAGACAGCCATCTGACAGAGCCCAGCACTATGGTTTCTCATCTTGATGGAGAACAAGAGAAGGACAACTTAAGCAAATGTCTAAGACTGGTGAAGGAACGTGAGCAAATGGAGAGGGAGTTAGAGCACTACACAGCCAGCCGAAGAGCCCAGATACATGGGAAAGAACAGAGACGGGCCAAGTCTGAAAGCCCCTTAAGAAAATGGACAGGTGCTGAGACTGAGGACCCCATTTGGAAGCCTCAAAACATCCATTTACGACAAAAAAGACCCAGCAGCTTGGCCCAGCGTGTCTCAGATTATAGAAGGGGCTGTTATTTTGGTAACACCAGCAGTCCCATGGAGCGATTGCTCCCCTCGTCTTCTTCATACATTCAGTGGGACATAAGTCCTGTGACATCCCCAACCAGCTTGGTGCCATTGCAGAGCCTTTCAGAAGGAAACACACCTTGCCGCCTGTACCCTCACACACGTCAACAAGACATTGGCTCTGTAGAAGACTCTGTGGAAGCAGACATCTTATGTTCACCAGCCACCCAATACACATCTCTCTCACTTCTGCCTTCCACCAGAAATAGCCTTTCTCCTATTAGAACTGGCATGAGCTTGGTACAAACTCAATACCCAGATAGAGCCCTGGAAAAGAACCTGGAGCTGCCTAACAGAACTTCAGCTCAGGGGGATTGCAAGCAAGAGAGGAAAATGGTAACAAATACTTCATCATGTAGAGCAACATTTTCTGCTCCAGTGAGTCTTCAACCATCTGAGCTGCAACATGTAGTAGCAGAAGGAGATGGAGACACCAGTCCTTGCCCTTTTGACCCAGACCTTAGCACCAGTGTTACAGACACAGAAGACATAGGAGCTGAGAACATAGTTGGTCTGAGTCATAGTCCTTCAGGCTGCTCTACATTGCCCTATGATCATCAGAAAGTTGGAGCAAAGAGAAACGTGACGGTGAACATTGAGCCCAGCCCCCCATTTCCATACAATGAGCAAGAAAAGGAAAGTGTCAGGGCTCGATCCCGAAAGAGTGACAAATGTGTCTTCAGTGACAGCCCTAGTCGAATATCTCCCTTGACTCTGTTTGAAAATGAAGCTGAAATTGATAAGTCAAATTTTTCAAGAATGTCTGAATCTGTGAAAGTCAATGTTGCTCCTCAGTCATCCAGGATGTCCCCCATCCAGACCAGCACTATCCTGGAATACTTGAGTCTTCCAGGTTT
>JAZGTJ010020470.1:0-10375 GCA_036877575.1 Botia almorhae
CTCAGTTATCATACCATCACAAATCCATACAGTTAACGTTACTTGATGGCTACGCTGTCAAAGTTTGACCATGGCTGCGTTGTCTTTTATTATAGAAACGTACACCAGGGATTTAAATAAGCATATTTCACTCAAAATCATCACTTTATATCTACATAATTTACTTACCGAACATAGAAGAAAAACGTCCCTCTTGAAACTTGGTGTCAGCAACAGAACAGACGAGGGCAAAAGGAACAATCAGTTATCTTGTTACTAGGCGGAACTCCTTGCACGGCCAATCACATTAAATAAAAAACCGCGATATGTGAGCATGTAAGCGCGGGCCATTTTCGAACTATAATTGTCAGATTTCCGAGTAAAGCACTTTCGCTATTAGTAGTTGTAAAGTGATTTTGCGTTCACTGTAGATTTTACAGGCTAGTTTACTAAATGGACTACAGAAAGATTGGCGTACTTTTTGTCATGAAATTTAATACGACGGAAAATGTATCAATAAAGCTTTTTAAAACTTAGATTCAGTTAAACCATTGCGTAGCAAAATGATTCGAAGCGCTCCAATCGAATCACGTATCGCGAATAATTTGATTCAGAACGGGATTTCAAAGCCCGTTTCGCGAATCATTTGATTCAAAACGGGACTTCATTGCGTGTTTCGCGAATCATTTGATCCCTACCGGCTACCGGGGATAAAAAATAATTCAGCAGAGGCAGGGATGTATAGACCAGAGGGGGGAAATCCCCCCCACCCTCTACAAATTGCACCCTGTGTGTGTGCGTATATATCAAACTGTGCAACCCAGTGTCACAAAAACACTAGTATATGTGTCAAAGTTCATTAATCAACTTTGGAAAAAAAATATCCCAAATAAAAATAAGTAGCCTAAATTTATTCCGATTATGGTGAATAATTGTAACTGAAGCCATTTGTTTGCTGAAAAGAAAAGACCTTGCACATGGTATTAGAATTTTGCAATCAAGAAGACTACATTTGTGAAAATTACCTTTTGAAAATGATTTTTTTCAAAGGATTAATCATGATTTTGAGCTCACAACACTTGAAATCTTAAGTTTGTGCATTTTGATGGTAAATAAGTTAAATTAACTCATATTTTTAAGTGACAGGACCAAAATGCAAAATTTTAAGTAATGTTTAGTCAACATTACTTGATTGTTTAAGATTGACTTTTTTATTCTGCAAAAGGGGGGCCCAGCAGAAAAAGTTTGGGAACCACTGTGGTAACCCATACCCAAAATGTGACCTCCTTTTGGTGCATTTGGTGGCTTTCCTGTAGCTCAGTGGTTAGAGCATGGCGGGATTGCACATACTCAATGTATAGTGATCAATGTGTAGTGATCAATGTGTAGTATAATGCAATGTAAGTCGCTTTGGATCAAAGCGTCTGCCAAATGCCTAAATGTAAATGTAAAGACAGCATTAGGGTTTACAGTGAAAAAGCGCTGTAGTTATGGCCTGCTGTGAAGTGAGTGAGGCTTGTAACACCTAACCCCCAATTGCCCGCCGGGTGCGGTAGTGTGCTGCCCACTGCTCCGGGTGTGGTGTTCACAGTCACACTGGTGATGGGTTAAATGCAGAGGTCACATTTTGGGTATGGGTTACCACAGTGGTTCCCAAAAAGGGGCCCCCCTTTTGCAGAATAAAAAAGTCAAGCCCCCACAAGCCAATAAAATAACCACGTTTATTAAAAGTTTAGTTGTCGGGGGGGGGTGTTAGTTGTTGGGGGGCGCCGGTAGGGAGTCTCGCCCGGGGAGCAATTCAATGTAGAACCACCACTGATTAAACGCATATGATTTTTAATTTAAATCAATTAAAAGAAATCACATATTACCAAAGAGAAGGCTCCATCCTGTCTGATATTCTTCTGTTGTTAAAACAGAATAGCGCTTTTAACAGAGCACACGGCCCCATCCTATTTGACCTTGTCTGGGAAGATGCCTATCCAGTGTGACAAATGTTCCTTACTATGTTTTTGTTAATAAATCTAATGCTTGCACAGGTGTCTAGATAATCAAAGAATGATATTTTTGACTTAAGTAAAAATGTTTAATCAGGGTCAGTATTCAGGGTCATCATCTAGCTTTCTGACCAAAGACCATGCCTCCCCAACTTGTTTATTCCACACTTTGTTTATTCAGACTGTGAATTGTAATCATTTAAACGTGTATGTATTGTTACCTCCTAAGGTCTGATGGTTTTATAGAGGATGTTAAACAGAACAACGGCTTTAACAGAGCACATGGCCCCTATCCAGTCTGACGGAACCATTTCCAGTGCATCTTTGGCCTTTCATCTTTGATGTAAAACATTTACAACAGAAACCATAAAAACTACACAATCTTTTACTTTTTCTTAAGTGTTCAAATGTTTACTACAAATAGCACTACAAATATCTAGTGATGCCTTTCAGTTTAGCTAATAGCCCTTCCGTATTTCAGTCATTTATAAACAACATTTTTCGGGACATGTTGAGTAGATTTGCTATTGTGTATATAGATGATATCTTGGTTCATTCAGAGATGTTGGAGGAACACATCAGCCATGTACGTTCTGTTCTTCAACGCCTCATTCAGAATAATTTGTATGTGAAGGGAGAGAAGTGCGAATTTAACTTCAACGTCATTAGTCATAAGGGAGTGGCCATGGATGACAAGAAGGTCCGAGCTGTCACCGAATGGCTACTCCCTAAGACCCTTAAGGAGCTACAATGCTTTCTAGGCTTGCTAGGCTTGCTAACTTTTATCGTAGGTTTATTAGAAACTTCAGCTCCGTAGCTTCACCATTAACCTCCAAGACCAAACGTTCTTTCAACAAGCTAATGTGGAACGAGGTGGCACTGAGGGCGTTTTCTGATCTTAAAAATCGCTTCACCACTGGTGTAGGGGTGGTGCTTTTCCAACGTCATGGCCTACCTCCTAGAATGTACCCCTGTGCGTACTTTTCACGTAAACTTTCTGAACAACTTTTCTTTCACATTCTGAACAAAACGCTTTTGGTTAAACGCCTCAATCCCCGCCAAGCTAGATGGTCATTGTTCTTTACTCACTTTGATTTCACCGTTACCTATCGACCCGGTTCTAAGAATACCAAGGCTGACGCCCTGTCCCATCAAGCCGAAGCTACCCCTAAGTCAGGTTCCCTGAAAAATATTCTCCCTGAGAAGCTTTTAGTGGCCCCTATTTAATGGGATTTACATACTGAGATAGTTAATGCCAATGAGACTCATCCACAACCCCCCGACTGCCCCGAGAACTTAATGTTTCTCCTGGAACAATTTAGAAAGCTATTAATCATTCAGGTTCACGAAAACCCTAGCTCAGGACATCCGGGCATCATCGCCACCATCCAGCTCTTATAGAATCATTACTGGTGGCCAAAACTCCCAGGTGACACCATCTCCTTCATACAGAACTGCAAGACCTGCCAAACAACTAAAAACCCCAGGCAGCTACCCGCTGGCCTTCTGCAACCTCTCTATAACACCCCTGACTACACGTGAATCAGTGCGAAGTCTTGTTTGCCATGTGCTGCAATTTAAAGCGTTTCTTCGGATTGCCTTCCCATTACTGTTTGGACTGTTTATCATTTTTTAAACCTTTGCTGCCTGCCTCTTGTTTTAATGTTTTGGACCTTGTTATTGATAGTTTGCTGCCTGCCATGACCCTTGCCTGTCTTTACGTTTTGCCCCTGTCTGATATACATTGCTCTGTTTGCCGTTTTTTGACTAGTGCCTGTTTTTGGATTGTTTGTGAATAAAATACTGCATATGGATCCTGCTGCTTCTGCTGTGTAACGGTCCAGTAGATCAAACAATATTATCCATAAAAATCAAGAACTAAATCAACTGGGTATGTTTTATCTATTTGTCAACAGTGTCATACATTTTATGTTTTTGACCCAATGTAGGTACAAAATACAACATATTTTCTGACCCAAAGCAACTGACCATAATAATAGTAGTAGCCACTCTGTCTATAATAAGAATGTGTATGTACATGTGTATGTAGTATTTCTATGCGTGTGGTTGATACATTTTATTTTATTTCCAGATAAATTGCATGCTGGATCATGTAATCCCTCTGAAATACAGGTAAGCAGCGAAATGTAATGCATTTAAGAGCTCCTGAGAACTCTTATATCTTGTTTAAATTCAGGTTTACAAATGACTAAGAATGTGACTATAGCATACAAGAAAATTTGCGACTTATGCAGAAAATACATGTTTCTTCTTCTGAAGTGAATGTGGTGTCAATGTTCAGAACATACTTCTCCAAAGCCACCAAGACACGTTTTGTGCTGTGTTTTCAGCTCTTAGAAAGTCCCTGATTTAAAGGTAGCATGGATCATTACCACAAAATTTTGTCATCTTATTCAGACAAACACTTTTTATAAGTTTTTAATCTTTATCTCAGGGTTTCTTGGTTGGTACCTAGCGTGCCTGTTTCTGTGGCTTGTGAAATAAAAGTAATGCAGATGGATCCTCACGCTTCGGCGTCTTCCTTTCAAAAGACATCACCACAATACGATCCAGCAGCCGTTCAACATCTATCCTCTGAACTGACTGCACAAGCGAATTTGCTATCCCTGCACCAACACCAGCTCACTACTCTCACCGAGGAGCTGGCACGAGCATTACAGGGAGTTTGTGGATTCCCTCCGCAAACCATGGTGAACCCACTTAGGCAGCACCTACTTCTCAGGCTCCCTCTGCCGCCTCACCAGGCAGTCCAAGACTTGCCTTCCCCAATCCGAACTCGCCTGTCGTGATGAGGGACGTTCTCTGAGTGAGTACATCGATCTCTCAATTCATATTGATAATCACATTAGTGCCAGACGACTGCATCGGACCTCCCTACCCCCGAGAGCTGAACATGTATTACCCCCCGAGCCAATGCAGGTTAATTTTACCCGTTTGACCTCCGAGGAACGTGAACGCCGCTTCCGCCAGGGGTTGTGCTTGTACTGCGGACAACCAGGACACATAAGAGCGGCCTGTCCAGTTCGTCCAAAACCTGAACAGCACCCGGTGAGTCTAGCCTCCACTACTACTCCTTCTAATAATATAATTCAGTTAACTGTACAGTTAAGCTATTCTGACAATCACCTACTTACCTTGGCTCTTATAGACTCCGGGGCAGCTGCTAATTTTATCTCCTTAGAGTGTGCTTCAAGTAATGCTATCCCTCTAACAGTCTGCTCCCCTTCCATAGAGGTGGAGGCATTAGACAGCCGACCCCTGGGCGAATGGAGCATCAGCCGGAGGGCGTCCAACTACAGCATTTAGCGAACAGCCCATCGGTCTTTCAATCTTTCATGAATGACATTTTCCATGATATGCTTGAGAAATGGGCCATAGTTTACATTGACGACATTTTAAAGTATTCAGAAACTTTCGAGGAGCACAAGAGGCACATTCGTTCAGTTTTGCAGCGCCTTATAGCTAACAATCTGTACGTAAAGGGTGAGAAATGTAAGTTTCACCGGACCAGCACAACCTTTCTGGGGTACGTTATCAGTCAGGAGGGGGTGGCTATGGATGATAGTAAGGTCCTAGCTGTCACAGAGTGGCCACTTCCTAGGACAGTAAAGGAATTACAATGTTTTCTGGGTTTTGCGAACTTTTACCATAGATTCATCCGTAATTTCAGTATCGTAGCCGCACCACTCACTTCGCTGGTTAAGGGACGATCTAGTCGTATCTGTTGGAACGATTCAACCACCAGGGCATTCACTGAATTAAAATCCTGTTTCCCCTCAGCCCCTATCCTTAGTCATCCAAATCCCAATCTTCCCTTCATCGTTGAGGTAGATGCCTCTAATTATGGGGTGGGAGTCGTGCTGTCCTAGCAGCAGGGCTCTCCTCCCAAGATGTTCCCGTGTGCCTTTTTTTCATGCAAACTCTCTCCCACGGAACAAAATTATGACGTGGGAGATCGGGAATTTTTGGCAATGAAGTTAGCATTAAGAGAATGTATGTAACCTCATGTTCGTACCTGAAGCCTTTCGAGATCGTTTGCTCACTCAGATTCATGAAGTCTCCAGCTCGGGCCACCCTGGAATTATGGCAACTATCCATCATGTGAAGAATCGCTATTGGTGGCCTACCGTGGCTGGGTCTGTCAGACATCCAAGAGCCTGAGGCAGCTACCCGCTGGTAGATTTGTACAAATATGCACAAAACTCACCCATGAAACCAGCTATTGGAATGACCTCTTTTTCCATGGTTGGGGGAACCTACGGATCTGCCCTGGTTACTGGTTACGCCGCAGCGAGGAGGTCTGGAAAAGAGCTCACACCCACCTTCTCATGCTGTACACCGTCAGAGAGTACAGGCCAACTGACGGCGACGCCCAGGTCATAACTTTGCCGCTGGACAGTGGGTCTGGCTGTCAACCAAAGATCTCCGTCTTTGACTGCCATGCAGGAAGCTTAGCCCAAGGTAAGTGGGTCTGTTCCAAATTGTCAGAATGATTACCCCTGTTTCTGCTCGATTAGACTTACCTAACCATTTCCGTGTTCGTGGGTAAATGCCAGGGACATCTTAGACCCCACTCTCACGGAAGAATTCCATAGAGCGCATCCTGAGAGACCGACCCCTAGACCTAGAGGTAGGCCCTACAGACGTGTGCCTCCTTGCATCAGAAGCCGCTTGCGGGGGTGGTGGCTTTGTTATGGTGGAGGCTCCCGTGCCGCCTCTTCCGCGACGTCAGAGGGAACAGTCGCCCGAATACTAATCCACTTCCGGACTTCACTTCCCATGAGCCTTAGCGCTACTTCCTGTTTGGCATGTGACGCATCAGCGGCCTATTTAAACGGACGTTTTTTCCGGGCTCATCGTGATGTCTTGTTTTGCTTACATGCACTCATTTCAAAGTGTTTTTTCCCTGATTGCTCACCTGGTTTCACTTGGACTGTTATTTGGATTTACTGATTGTTTGCTGCCTGCCCTTGATGCTGATTTGGATTACGTTTTTGATTGTTTGCCGCCTGCCCTGGACTTTGCCTGTTTAATGTTTGTGATTGTTTGCCGCCTGCCTCGCCCCTCGCCTGGACTACCGTTTTTGAGTTTTGGATTTGTTTGTTGGTGCTTAGCGTGCCTGTTTCTGTGGCTTGTGAAATAAAAGTGCTGCAGATGGATCCTCACGCTTCAGCGTCTTCCTTACAACTACTTTTATTATGCTCAGTTGCTTTGGGTCAGAAAATAAATTGTATTCAGTACCTACATTGGGTCAAAAACATAAAATGTATGACAATGTTGACAAATAGATAAAACAGTTGATTTAGTTTGATTTTTATGGATAATGTTGTTTGATCTACTGCAGCGTTACACAAACAGAGTTTCTCTGAACCACAGTTGAGATGTCTAAAAAATAAAAAGGCTTCTAGATAGAGAGAAAGAGTAAACTGTTAACACAGCCTATGATAGAAGTGACAGAAGCGACTTGGGTAAACTGTAAAAAGTGAATGTGTCTATAAGCGAGGGACCCCATAAACTCACTAAATTACAAAAACGCTGACATCAAAAGACAGCTGGTAACATAATTACACCCTAGCCACAAGCCCCCCNNNACACACACAAGCCAGTATGACAGTCTGTGTTTAAAAGATATGTGTGAGATTGTTTAACTAAATGTTTTCCATTGTAAATGGTGTCATTGTGTAACGATGGGGGCCGGTTGTGTTTGTGTTAAAAGCAAAGACGTGCACACTTAACTAAATAATAAGTGATATTTAATATAAATATAAACAAAGGAAACAACACAAACAATAACCGTAAAAAAAGTAAAGAGGTGACAACAAATGCATACAGCAGTGAAAACACAAAAATAAACCATGACAAAGATTTTACCTAAAAAGATATGTAATGTGACAGTTCAAAGAGTCACCCAAAGGATTGAGTCTTTATCTGAGGCATGATGCTATGAATATCTAGTCACAACTTCTGTCCCCAAACACAGGATTTTCTTGTCCACCATGTCAGGCAAATTAACATTGGTGTTTAAATAAAAACAAGGGTAAGGAATCTGCATATTTAAAAACTATGATTACAGTATCAGTATATCTATTTTTAATTTATTCAAAATTAAAAGTAGTTTTTCCAACATTTTACAGATTTTTCTTCAGATATATTCTAAACATAAACGCTTAAGAAAAAGTAAAAGATTGTGTACAAGTTTTTATGGTTTCCCATGTAAATGTTTTACATAAAAGATGTTTTCATGAAACGCCAAAGATGCACCGGATATGGTTCCGGAATTGGCTAAACAGATACAGCGAGAGTTGATAACATGAAAATCTGAATTATGATAGCCTTATCTTTGTTTTTTAAACGTTTATATAAAATAGGCCACCTTATGCGGATTTAAGATATAGTCAAAAGTCAGTTTAAAACTAAACATTTATTAAAAACTGTTCCTTTTCACTAAAATGAAGATTATGTACCATTTTTTCTTGTTATAATGTGAACGTTTAATCTAAATTAGTACAAGATGTATTTTTGTGAACGATTCTTTATCTGAGACATGCAGCTCAGTGGAAGTAAAGGGATTATGGGTGTCAATACAAATCCTCCCACATGCAGGAAGAACAAATTTGGTCTTTAATCAGAAAATTAGATGAAGATGACCCAGAATACTAATCCTGATTAAGTATTTTTACTTTTGTCAAAAATGTAATACTTTGATTATCTAGACATCTAGTGCAAGCATTAGATTTTATTAACTTTAAGAGGCATCTAAACACGGACACACTGGCAGGAAGACAAACAAATTGGGGAGATATACTTTATCAAGTAAACTAGCTGAACACATCTTGAGATGCATTTATGACCAAAGGGTGTAAACATGATTTAGACACGTTCACACACTTAGTGAAGGTGTGAAGTTTCACCATATGACAGCTGTTACGAGGCCCAAGAGGATGTGAACACGCTTTAGACACCACATTTAGCGGATGCTAAAGTTTCACCATATGACTCTTTTCACTTTTTCATTTCTGTCAAGAGACAGCTGTTACAAACTCTATCCACTGGAAATAACTTACAGGCATGTCTTGTAAGTGACTGTGTCTTGTTTGTAAGTGCCGGACCATATATTAGGGTTTGAGACTGCTATTAGCTACTTTGAAAGTCCAAACCATTCTGCATCACCAATCCATGTAAATCCAAAAGCAATGTAACTGTATTTGCGTGTTTTACTTGACATTTTCTCACTCTCTAGTGTAGGCCTAATTCTCTTGACCCTCACATCTCTGCTGGATTTCTCTGTTCCCCCCTCTTCACTTCGTTCGTTATGCTCCGCGTCTGTTCGATCGGGTTTCTCTGTATTTTTGAGGCCTGGTTGGTGCTCATCTCCACAAAAGATGCCGATGTAGATGGCTCACCCCCACTGTCCCTTGATTTCTTTAAAGTACCAGTTTTTAATCAGGTGTCCATTTTGATGAATATATTTGGTGAAGAAAAAAAAATCACTTGTGCCTAATGTGAAAAGGGCGGAGCTATTGTGACGCATACGCACAATGAAATCATGAGTAAATTACAGCTTGAAATGTGAAATTTTACTTCTCAATAAAACTTTGACATGTAAAGGATACCAAAGTTAAAGACGTAAATATAATGAAATGACTAAAAAAAATCCGCCATTAAAAATTTTCTTCGGCGCTGCCCTGGTGGTCAGTCTGCGCGCACACCAGTTTGGGAACCGCTGCTTTAAAACAAAGCACAAACACCTGCCAAACTGTTCTCTGCTAGATTTGTGCATTCTTACATTATACTGTGAATGCGTCCAGTAAAATATGTAATTGCCCTTGCTACTTGTTTAACTTCAACTGCCAATCGCTATTTCTACGCACGTACCTGCGACTAGAACTGCTCGAAACAGCTAAACCAGCTGCAAACAAGATTTCTGCAAATATTGCTGCATTCAGATATAACCACACTGTTCTCTGCTAGATTCGTGCATTCTTAAATTATACTGCTCTGTTCTGTATAATGTAAGATGGTCTGTGTTCTATGTTCTGTCAATTAATTCCATTCCATACAATCGTAAAACTATACTTGTTGTTGCGTTTTTTATGCACCGTGTGATGCTCAGTGTCACAGAAATCTAGGTAACCTGAAGATTTCATGTTCCGTTTAATACGAAGAAATCGCCCAAAATTTGGCATTGAATAAACAGAATGAATTTTTTTTAAGTTGGTTCAGTGTTTAAGCAGTATAATTAAAAGAAGTAACTGTAAAGAAGATCAAAGAGTAGAGCACGTTTCGAAGGGTTTTTCAGAGACATTCGTTTAGATGAACATTGCTTGTGTGGCTATGCTGTTTTCGAGCAGTTCAATACATTTAACAGTGTATGATTA
>JAZGTJ010020471.1:0-10374 GCA_036877575.1 Botia almorhae
AGCTGCAGGAAACACAAGACACATTTCTGAGTGAAGATTAGAACCCTATAGCCCTATATACTGTATAAGAATCACCTTTCTGAATGAACTGAAGTCACACGAGGAGCTAAATTTACTCTGTGGGAATCCATTACTCAGCAAGAGGAGGTCAGATCTGGCTATTTACACCAGTCACTAACAGATTATCCTTCTGGTAAACTCTATAGTGACTAAAAAATAGACTAGAAATCAAATTTATTTGAACTAAACTAGAAATGTCCTATAACGTTTTTTAATATTATAATTTTAGATGGTACATTACTAGCACATTCTGTTTTCACAGTGTGTTAATTGTTTTAATAAAAATGTTTATTGGTCATTTTTTATTATGGTTATTTTTTAAGTGTTTTTTACATAGAAGACTATTTATCATAATCCATAATAAGATAACCATGAAAACCGTGGTTACACAGAACATTAAAACAATGTATGACAATGCATAAATTGCTATTGTATTGTGTGCATATGAAAACGGTTTAGTGAAGTAAATAAACTATAAAAACAATATTTGTTTGTGCATCATAATAATGTAGAGTAATACATCTAATAAATATGTTAGATTTTAGAATATTTTTCTTTATCAATGTAATACTAATTCATGTAAAACAACAACAACAATGAAGTACTGTAATACATTCCCAGAGTGATAGTAAAAACATTATCTGAAGGAAACAGGTGTTGTTCCAAAGTTCCTACTTTGTTCCAACAGGTGTTGCTATTACAAAGTCATATAGGTGCAACTAAGCTAACAATGCTGTTAGAGCCATATGTGCAAAACTCACATACTGCATGTTGTCTTGGTGGAACTGCTGTATTTAAAGCACTGAAATACTGTATAACAGTGCCCTCTTGTTATTGTATCAGTAAATGCAGCAGATGGCGACCTACATTATCATGACCTATGTGGATTATCCAGTACTGACTCCACATAAGACTTTAGAGCCGCCAGGTCACCCTTAAATAGATTACCTTTCTTTAAAACCTGTTTATGAAGTCAAGGCAAGATTACATTGTTATTCTTTATACACAACTGGCTATTAATTACAGGGATAAAACAATAATAAAAAATGTATCTTTATAATAAGGTACTGACCTTTGTTGCACATGAACGAACACAATTTTCACAATTACACTTTAGTAACAGGATAAATCTACTACAGAGTAGCTTACATTCTCTGTTATAAATGCTGAATACTGTCTATTTTCCCGGTAATTACCATCAGAAGATACATAACTAAAGATACATAATAGTAAACAATAGCAGTAAACTTTAATTGTGCATGAATTGTGTAAAGGAAGGATACAGTTAAAAGGGATTTGAAAAATGAATGTTTTATGCATGTTACATTTCTCTGTGCTTTAAGTTGTGTGTGATTGTGAAAACTGTTACTTATCGACATGGTTAAATTATAACCAAAATGAAGAGAAGTAAATTGATGGTGGTTGTTATATGTATTTCATAAATTATATGATGAGACATTGTATGTCTCTAGACGTTTCTGTCAATGTTGGATAGAAGCCGAAATGCACACACTAATTAATGCCTTACACTGCTTGCTAACCCAATGATTATCTTATTTGAAATTATGGAGACAATTTACGTTTGGTGTAACAGCAGCTTATAAAAGCTACTCGATGTTTTACAACAGTTAGTCGGTTTATTTACGCTGGTCTATTTGTACTATTGCTTATCTGTTCATGGCTGGCAAATATGCAACAACGCTAACAGAACGCAGCTCTTCCCTAGAAATTCACTAGTAAGCGATACCTGTCAGTAACAAAACAACAACAACAAAGGGCGGAAACGTATCTCGATAGAGCCTGTGATTGGACGAAACACCCATCAGTCAAACGCTTTCACCCAATGCATACGCTACATACCACGACGCAAGGTGCTTATTGTCATCTTATTGGACAAAACTCTATCAACCCCAGAAGTTAACTTGCCTATTCAGTGAAACTCCAAGTGAAAACATTGGCCAGTCACATTGACGTATACTCAAAAGATCTACCGTGATTCGTTCATTTTCAGAGAAGCGCCTTTCACTCACACAGTTTTGCCCAATCGAGTGCCTCGACTTTGCACCCGCCCATCTCTAGGCGAATGACGCACGAGTCATGTGTTGTTTGTGCTGTGGTCCGTAGTGTACACAGGGTGCGAAGAGCAGATTGGTAGCCCGCTAGGAGGATCTACCGATAATAGATCGGGTAAATGTGGTCATGTTGCAGTCGCTGGCATTGAGTGCGAGGAGCATTGGCTGGAATACCTGCTTTTCATGCGGCGACCAGGAGAATATCAACACTGAAAAGACTTAATCGCGCCGCCACGGTTTCCCCCAAATAAAAATGGGGTCTCTGTCTATACGCCGAAGGTGAAGTGACTTTAAATCTCTCTTATCTGATGGCAAATTTCAAGAATTACCAAGAAGGCAAAGCCACTATGTTGATGCTGGAAACGCAACAGCGGGCGATCGGGACTAAACCTGCTGCAGCGGCGACGGCGAACGGCGACATCTCTGTTGGGGAACCCCCTTCCGTACTGGATGCCGTACAGCACTTACCGCCCTCCGATCATCAAACGAGAGAACCGCATCAACAGCAGCAATGTCACTACCGGCAACACGCCGCTCACGAAAACCACCTGGGATCGCCGGCGAGGAAAGTATACACGTCCGCTCATAACCGGGCACATGAGGACTCAGCCCCTTCTGCGAGCAACACACACGCTACCTCATCCTCCCCTGCTATAGCTGTGAACGCCAGTTCTTCTGTGTCGGACGACATCAGAAAGTGCGGTTACCTGAGAAAGCAGAAACACGGCCACAAGAGGTTCTTCGTCCTGCGAGCTTCGAGTCACACAGGGCCGAGCAGACTGGAATACTACGACAGCGAGAAGAAATTTCGAAACACCCTCCGCTCGACCGCCGCGGTCGCCGCCAGCGCATCTGCAGCCTCTGGAGGGGTGACTGCCTCTCCCCCGAAAAGGGTGATATATCTTTACCAGTGTTTTACTGTCAATAAAAGGGCGGATTCTAAGAATAAACATTTAATTGCTCTGTATACTAAAGATGAGTACTTCGCAATCGTCGCAGAAAATGAACAGGAACAGGAGGAGTGGTATCAAGCGCTCAGCGAGCTGATGAGCGAGGGGAAGAGAGGACACCTGGACGCGGAGGAGATCGATGACGGCTATGGTACTGTCACTCCAGGTACTGATTTTAAAGAAGTGTGGCAGGTAAATGTCAAACCAAAGGGCTTGGGCCAGACTAAAAATCTCACTGGTGTGTATCGACTCTGTCTGTCTGCTAAGAGCATCCACCTGGTAAAACTGAACTCTGAAACGCCTTGTGTGAACTTACAGCTGATGAATATCAGGCGCTGTGGTCATTCTGAGAGCTTCTTTTTCATAGAGGTTGGACGCTCCTCCTCTATAGGACCTGGGGAGCTTTGGATGCAAGTGGATGATTCTGTGGTAGCCCAAAACATGCATGAAACCATACTAGAGACCATGAAGGCACTGAAGGCTTTTGCTGAGTTCAGGCCGAGAAGCAAAAGTCAATCCTCTGGCTCCAACCCCATGGGCTTTATCACCACACGGCGACACCTGGGCAACCTTCCGCCCAGCCAGACGGGGCTCCAGCGGCGGTCCCGAACAGAATCTGTGGTGGGAACGCCACCTAGCAGGAAGAGCAGCGGAACAAGTGGATACAGATTCCGCACCTCCAGTGAGGGAGAGAGCACCATGAACCGCCCCTTTCGCTCTGTGACAGGTAGCCTGATTCATCTCAATACGGCCCGTGCAAACCTCAGTCGTCAGGAAAGCAGCAGTGGGGCTGGAGTCCGTTATATTCGTGCCCCGCCGGGCACCACCTATCATGCCCGCTCAGCCTCTCTGCCAGTGTCACACTTCCCCTCAACCACCAGCCCAGTCAGCATGTCTAGCAGCAGTGGGCACGGCTCTGTGTCGGACACCATCACACGTCCCTCCAGTGCATCTGTCTGTGGATCCCCTAGCGATGGAGGTTTCAACTCCTCTGATGAGTATGGCTCCAGCCCGGGAGATTTTCGTTACTTCAGAGTACGTAGTAACACCCCAGAATCCCTGGGCAACACACCACCAATCCGTGAGGAGCACTGCCTCAGTGACTACATGGCCATGGGCTGGAACCGTGACGCGTCTGGAACAAGCACAAGTGAGATGGCCCGTGATGAAAGCACTGATGAAGATTCACGCCCAGGGTCGTTACGGAGACGGACGCCCTCCTTCTCCAGGCAGGTTGGGGGTGCTAGTGCTGCTGGAGTGGCTGTGTATCAAAAGATGACCCAGACCACCTTCTCGCTGGACGAGCATGTGAGTAGCTCCTGGGGTAGCAGTGCCCAGACCGTCTCTACCTCCTCCTCCCTCTGCTCTGACTACAGCTTCAGTTCTGAACACAGCCAGGACCGCCCCCCTAGCCTGCGGACAGCAGACGCACCTAAGGATGATGGGTACATGCCCATGATGACAGGAGTGCTGCCCTCCTCCAGCAATGCAGACTACATGCCTATGCAACCTAACATCCTCCTTTCTGCCTCTCCACAAGTCCAAAGTGCTGCTGTACCTGTTCCCGAGCACGTGGACCCACAAGGCTATATGATGATGCTCCCAGGTAGGGGCGGGGCTACCGACTCCCCTGCTCCACCCAGCCCTGACGGTAGCAGGCACGGAGATGTAAGGAAAGCATCAAATCGTCCTGAAAATGCAGAATACATGGATATGTCTCAAAACACATGTAAAGGCAATGCACAAAAGTTTCCTGGCGACAATTACTATGCCCTGACCACTCCTGTGACCTCCAAGTCTTACAGCCCATATTTCTCTCTCCCTCGCTCATACAAAGCTCCATCCAGGGACCAGTTTGAGCGTGATGAGTACGTGCCCATGAGTTCCCCTGCTAAACCAATCTACATCCCGCCCACAGCAAACCCAGATCGCAGTAGCAGGTGCCCACCCTCTGAATCCTCACAGCATAATGGCTGCACGGACCGCCGCGCTGTTCGTCCCACCCGCCTACCATTAGCAAGGCGGAGTTTGCAAAGCTCTCAACAAACAGGTGAAGCACCGCAGCCTTCGAGCCCTGGAGAGTACATTAATATTGAATTTGGGGATCGGCCTACATATTCTGCCTGCTCACTGTCTGCTGAAAGCTCCCCCTCTATTCTCAGTACCAGCAGGGAGCAACGTAAGTCTCCCCTGCCACAGGACTACATGAGTGTAGAGGTGGATGGCCTCCCACCCAAAAGTCAGTCCCCACGGCCCTCTCTGGTAGCCCCCTGGAATCCCCCTACATACATCCGGCCCTCCTCATCCTCTCACTGCAGTGGGCTAAGTTTGGGTCTACCTGATGACTACACAGACATGTCTTTTCCAGATGAGGAGGAGACTAAGAGCCCTACAGCCATGCTTGAGCACCTGTGTGTTCTGGAGCAGCAGTTTTTTCCTTTCAGCCCCCCAGCTGAGCCCAAGATTGTCCGCGCTGATCCTCAGGGCAGGCGGAGACACAGCTCCGAGACCTTTGTCACATCAGCAGGAGCATCAGGTGGAAGTGACCTGGATGTCAATAGCACAGTGCCTAGCAGCAGTCAGCAGGCTGGACACAGTAAGTGTCAGAACGCTGCATCTTTTGAGAGTGTTTGGATGGATGGTGTGACATCTGGCAGTGAGGTGACACTGGGAACCTCCTCAGATAGACCCGGTTCGCCCTCTGTGAGGTCTGGAAGGACTCTACCTGCGGAACACCAGAATGGCTTAAACTACATCGCCCTAGACCTGAGAGATGACCTCCGGCCTGGGAACGCCCAATGCCCCAGTGCTCCTCCCCCAGAGAATGGTGCCTATGCCCGCATAGATTTACTTACAGCAGCATCTAAAGGTAAGAGTCTGTTTGTTTACATCTGTATGATTAGTCTATAGGACGCTATACATGCTATACATGAGTATTAACTTATTGTCCTTCTAAGTTTTCTCAGTCTCATCCAGAGGAAAATTTTATTGCTCCATGGTTGCTCTTTCAAAACTCAGATTTAAAACCAGATCTCTGGTGTTACTCGTTTCAGATGTTTCTGCTAAAATTGCTCACTAGACGTAAAAATAGAAACGTATATGACAGTTGTTAAAATACATTGAGTAAGGAGATGTAAAATTAATGTACATTGTATAGGTAAAATAATCTGTACTAATCTGCAAATCTTTGAGTTCATATTGAAATCTTCAATAATACTGACTTTTGGCAAAAGTACAGACTTGTATAAATACAGACTTGGCAAATTTGTGAGATTTTTTTTTGTCTCAGAAGAAATATCAGACACAGGAGATGTACGCAGACGTTTCCATTTGCACTCAGTTTAATCTCATTGCTGTCTAGGAGAAATAATTGAGATATTAAAGCGATCTCATCTGTTATTTTTCTTTCCTGTTGGCAGTTTTTCATTTTCTTGGTCGTGTTAGATGTTAGAGCACATGTTTATATGTGTTTTTGTTGTATTCATCTGGTTATTTATATACTGTTATTCATAGTCAATATATAGATACATAATACACTTGTACTTAGTAGCGAAGCATGTAAAATGTAGATCTTCATTCTATTGGTCGCTTCTCTCTTGACATCATCATCATCATGTTGCATTCTTTAACTCCTTTGCCCTGAATGTTTATCCTCTTTATATCCACTTTGTTTAGGGGCTGTTATGTACTTGGCTGATGGTGTGTGTGTGTGTGTGTGTGTGCGCGCGCGGGCGCGTGCTGCTGCTGCAGGGGAAGTGAGAGAACGAAGCGCTAGTGAGTCAGTGTTCTCAGCAAGCTCTGGATGACTCATTTGTTTATCATATTTGAAGCAGAGATGGAAGTGCATGTGTGTCTGTGAAAGAGGTTGGCTTAAACAGTTGATAATTTTCTAGCATCTCCCTCTGTTATTCCTCTTTATTTCATCCCCTTCCTTTCCCCTGGCAGACAGCACTGTTGTAGATGCATGACTCAGGTGATGACATACAGGAAGTAGCTACAGATATAGCCCGCTGGTTTTAGCTGTAACATATTTTTGCATGGCATGTCATTGGCTGAAGGGTTCATAACGTTTTGAGGCGGTGCAGGTAGGCTACTATGTCTGTGCTCCCCATTACAATAGTTTATTACTGTATAATATTAATAAAATATTCTTTTTTTAGAAACTTTTGTTATGCTCGTTGAGTGTCTTCACATGCCAATAGCCACCACTAAAAGGTCAAAATATATTTATATGTATTTTTGTCTTATATTGTTTGTCCAATCATTGCATTTGATCTGAATGCAATGATAGAATGTCCTACTTGCCTGTCGAACTATGTATTTGCATACCTTCATGTGTATTGGAGTAGGCGTGGCTTTGGAGAGCCAGCTAATGGCTGTTTTCAGGTAGTCCCAGTGTGTAATCACACTTAAATTGTGTCTGCACATTAGGCTGGTATAGTAGAAGTATTTAAAACATTGCATTTCCACTTTATTCTTTACACTTTTTGCTATATGTACCTGTCCAGTTGTTAATACCTGTAACTTCCTTTTGCCTTCCAAAAGTTGACAGCTTGTTGTGCCCAGATTGAACCCTAGTTTATCTGCATGGTTTTCCTGTTCACTCTGTCTGTGCATGCCTCCCAGCACAGGTTTGCACATGACCAGTAACATTTACTAAATCATAGCGAGGCTTTTTGCCTTTGTGTGTAGTGCACATTGGCTTTGAACAGTCACTGGACTTACCTTGGCTTTATATAATTACAGTTCTTGCTATTACATTTTGTGAATGTCAGGCATTTGACAACTTTCAAAATCTTGCAGGTGCATCTGGGTTACCCTGACATTCTTTTCTCTCTCACGCTATTTTCTTCCTCTCTAGTCTTTTTCTCCTGTCCTCTCTCTTTTTCTCTCTAGGGTTGTCATGGTGCCAAAGTTTCAGTAGTGGAACACAGGTCACCAGTAACTTTATGATACCACAGCAAAAAACAAATTTGCTGTTGACAATGACTTGTAGCCTTCAGGTATTTCTAACCTGTAGAACTGATTCAGTGCTGTTGACTGTGCAATAGTTATTATCCGATATTCTTTTTTTGTCTTTTGTATTTTTAGGCCTAACTTTGTGTTTACATTTACATTACATTTATTCATTTAGCAGATGCGTTTATCCAAAGCGACCTACAAAGAAAGAAAGCATTAAACATTATGTTTTAGGAGCCAACAAGCCAAGTATACAGAGCTACATTTACAAGTAGAAATCGTTTCTGGTGGATGAACAGAAGAGGGTTTTTATATATAGGAAAGAACATCAGAGCACAGTGTACATTCAATACAGTCATCCAGCCAAGAGCACTGAGTGTTTTTTTCTGTCCCGTCAATATTGTTGTTTGATTCAATATTAATCACATTATAGACGACAGCAGATCAATTTGGCTGCGTTTACAGTCACTGCAAGATCACATATATTGATACACATCCAGTATTTTTGTTTACGTTCGCTTGGTAAAAATCGGTGATGTTTACATGTATACTTGACTAGTAGAGGTTTGGTCCCAAAAGCACATTTGATTGACCGTTTATGATGCAGCTGTGTGTAAAAAAAAGCACCAAAAGCACCAAATTATTATTTTTTTAATTCTAACATTGTACTGATGTATCAGCACTGTTGACATCCCTATTTACTTTGTCCGTTGTTGCCAAATGTACCAAGCATGTAGTACAGTGTCATGTTTGTGCATGTTGTGTTGCTTCATCCATTGGCTTCTTTGATGTGGGCTAATAGTTTCAGTATTTTGCAGCCTAGAACATGTGCTGCAGAAAATGCATCAGTGCTGAAAAATGTTTTTCTCAAGCCTTCTGCGTTCATCCACCTGGAGCAGCTGTAACTCGTTTCTTTTTTCTCTGAATCTCTCAGCTTCCTTTCTGCTTTTTACATGAATAAAAACAGTACCGTAATAATACCGCAATATTTTTGCATGGGCACCAAAGCATTGCCGTCATACCGTTTGAAGTACCGTGGTTCTTGAATATGCTTATACTTCAGGGCCGAAGTACCGTTGTATCTGACACCATCGCAGACAGTACTCGGTTCTTTTTTTTGTAAGAGCTTGCTCTTTATTTTGACTTCCTTTTGTGCAATAGTGTTTCTTTGCCCATCTCTGTCTCTTTCTGTCTCTTCATATCTGAATTTCTTTCATGAAGTGAGAGCACTCATATAGTGCTGAGGGAGAAATACTCACCCAGACAACATCAGTTCCAGCACATCTCCATCCTGCTCAATCAAATCAGCCCATGAGTAAATTCAATCAAAAACCTTTGCCACCTTCACCGTAACAGCTGCTGGTGTTTAAAGGTCCTGTGAGCAGTTGTTTTAATGGTGTACTAAGGGTTGGGGGAGCGGCAGACATTTCAAAGTATCGCGATGCTGTTACATTGTCATCACTTTTACTATTCCGTGCTTTTAGCTGCATTTTTGGCATGAATATTTTTTATTAAAAAAAAGATCAAGCATCATCCAGATCAAGGCAGTGAAAAGGTGAAACGTACTATAGCATTATAGACAAACCAGTGAGTGAAAGATCACAATATATATCAGTTTAGATTTTTTTTATTGTAAAAGATTGTATGGTGACAATCACATCTTACATGTTCCTTCTACATGAGTGATGTCTGATATAGTTGTCTTGAGAAATCACACCTGAGCCTGTGGTAGTCGTGGGTTTTTGTTAATATAAATGTTTTTTTTAAAAGAGCCACCAGAAAGCAAGCCAATCAGAAACGCTGTGTTTGTGAAGCATTTTGCTTGTTCAGTACACATCTTTAGAAGCCGCTGTTATGGAGGCTGGCCGTGTAGTTAAAAAAAAATGGAGGAAGTCTGCAAAACAGATAAAATCGCTTTCATCACCTTTAACCTTCAGTGCACTTTGGTCTACATAAATGTGAGTCAAACATTGTAGGCCGGTCAACCAAGTGCGTGGCAACTGGCATGTTAAGGTAATGTTTTGATTACGATGGTACCAGGGCCTGTCTGAATATGGGGTATGCTCGCTCTTTGTGCGTTTGGAATGTAAATTAGCGAGCGCATAACTACACAGGAATGCGATTTAGGCACAACTCACACTGCTTTACAGAGTCTGCTCTGGGACTTTCACACATCATCGGGTAAACACAGCCAAGTTAGCAGAGGACTAGACCGTTTGTTCTGCGTTAAGTCATCACAGATACTCAAAATTAGCAATGAAATGTCAGGAATTGTTATTTTGGTCTCTGTTGTCTATCTAATTCAGTCATGTTTCAGTCCAGACTGCGTTTAA
>JAZGTJ010020472.1:0-10374 GCA_036877575.1 Botia almorhae
TTAAGGTGACGAGATTCATTTGAATTTGACTTTCAATTAACCCTCCTCTCTCCATAAATATGTGTGAGAGTGGCAGACTGAGTGAGATATTGATATTTGTTTAGTGCTGTTATAAGGATGACCTGCATAGATTAGAATTGCATCACTGTTAATGTGTGGCATGGTCACAGACACACGCAAAGAAAAACCTCATTCAGACAAATATGAGAAAGCATAACTGTTATTAATTTACCATTCATTTGCATTGCCATGTGCTCAATGACTTTGTAAACACTTCTGCTTTCTCCGTTACTGTTCAGTATGTATTATTACTGTTTGTATCTACTGCATGTGTTCGGATTCAGTGGAGTTCAAATTCAGTGGCACTGACAGGTCATGACATCATTTAGCAAGCCGAAAAATGCTTTCCGCAATATAAAAATGCTTAAAGCATTTATGAAAATGCAATGTTGAAAGTTCTACATGACCCCCATTTATACTTTTTTTATTGTAAGTTTTGGCTAATTTTAGCTGGTTGTTTGCTTTAATGTGATGTTTTCAAATTAGCAACAGCAGATACTGAAAGTAGTTCTACTTGGTAACAGTGGAGGGTTTTTAAACCACTCCCTTGTGTTTTCTTATTTATTTACATACTTTTTGTCTATTTAAACTGTTCTATTAAACAGTTGTGCTGTTTATGGCTGTTTACAAGCATATTGTGATTACCTGCAGTGTTGATAAATGACCATACACTTTTGCTCGATTGATATTGAGTAACCCAAACATAGTTTGGTGATCTTAATTTTACTTGCACAAGTACTGACTGTTCTCCTATTTGCTACACTTCTACTTTTTGTTGTTAGTAAGTAAATGAAAAAATACCTATTTGAGTTTTTATGTTAGAAGAAAGAGACTAATAAGTAAGTTGTTTGCCAGAAACGACAGTCCTTTATTATAGTATTTAATATCGATATAGAACTTTTAAAAGCAATGAGTACCCCCACAGTCTAGAAAACAAACACGCTTTGTATTTTAACAAACAGCGCTTAACTGTCCCTTTCTAAAGGGTAACAGAGAAGATCAGGACTTCTGATTGATGGCAAGTGTGTTAATTTTTTTTATTGATTCTTAATGCTGTAAATGAACAAATTTAATCGCCTTAAACAGAAGGCAGCTGTTTACTCTCCTGATAGTGCCACAATTTGCAGTAATTGCGTTGCCAGTGCACTCACTTATATTAAAAGGCCTGACCATTCATTAATCCTTTTTATCTCAAGTCATTTTGGCACAATTTCTGGCAATAAACACCCATAAATAACTTGAAGGCTTGAAAAATAGTCTGGGTTGTGCCTCTGTATCCTTATTGCGGCTTCTTCTCAGGAGCAACGTTATCGATAGGTTTCAAGGGGGCACAGCACATGTGTTCACACAACAGGGCTTGTGGGAAGAATGATGCTAAGTGGATTATATTGCATAAAAATGGCCCGTGTTTGAAATGGCACGATTAACCTGTGTTTAGAAAATGCTCTGATTTATAGCCTGTGTGTGTGTGTTTTAGATGCATGCATTATGGAGATCTGGGAAATTTATACTGCATTTCTCTTACGTGGTCGGGGGATTTTATCATTTATTCAAGGCCTGTATATTTTAATGCCCTCAAATATGGGGTTTATAGGGCTGTTGCAGTACTTTAGCTTGTATGACTCATCAGCCTTGTGCTTCTTAATGGAACAACAGATTAATGATACAAATTATGTTGAAGCTTGAGCTAAAATACATTGGTGGTATTTACAAATTAAATGACAGTATTTGAGACAAATTATTGTTGTGGTGATTAGTGTTGTCAAAAATATAGATATTTCGATAAATATCGATACTGAAATATATGTAATATGAAATATATGAAATGTAACATCCGGTTCGCATGTGATGCACTATTGTGCATCTGTGTTTACTATAGCACTCTATTTATGTGCGTTGATCAATGAATATATGTAAACGCAATATTAAAATCTGTTCATTAAATACTATTGTTAATGTATTAACCAACATTAATGAACAATGAACAATAATTTGTTACAGTATTTATTAAACTTTGATAACATACATGATAAAAAAATGATAAAAATACAATGGTACATGTTAGCTCTTGTGGCAGGTTTTCCCTTTGGTATCGAAAATGGTATCGAATATCGATATTTTTTAAGGTATCGTATCGAAGTTAGAAACACTAGTGGTGATGCTGTCACAATAATTTCACCATCTGATGTTGATTTAACTAACCTTTCATAGCTTTTAATACTATGAGGATCATCCTTTATTAAATATCTCTCTCCTTCTGTCTTCCAGGCGCTGTATGAAAACATGCTAGTGGAATTGCCATTTGCCAGTTTCTTCTTGTCGAAGCTCTTAGGCACCAGTGCTGATGTGGACATCCACCATCTGGCCTCTTTGGACCCAGAGATGTACCGCAACCTGCTTTTCCTCAAGAGCTATGAAGGTGATGTGGAAGACCTCGGCCTTAACTTCACTGTGGTCAACAATGATCTTGGGGAGGCCCAGGTGAGACCATACCATCCCTTCTGTTTCTCCTCTGTGCTCCTTTTCTTGTCTTTGTCATTGTTAATAATTGATCTAGCTGGTGTTAGTCTTTGCAGTTGGAGATAAAACACGTCTCTGTCTCAGTAAGAACTTTTCTGTTGACTAGCTCAAACATACCTGCTGGAAGGAAGCTGGTTGGCACAGTATTAAAGCTAATCATCCAGCAAGACTACTAGTAATGCCATTGCTCACCACTAAACCTATGATAACTACCTCAGTGTGGCCCAGTCTGAGGTGAATGGTGGAAAATCGTGTGTTTTCCATATTAGTTTCAATAAATCATTTAAAATACTGTAATTGACAGCCTCTTCTGGCTTACTTGTTTTCTTATGGCAACCCCTACATGGTATAGGACACTTATGTCAAATATATAACAATCAACTGGGAACTGTACTATCTGAGCATACTGTAGATCTACTACAAGCTACAAACTCCCAAAACTCCCCCACTTTCTAGGAGGAATTCAGTCATCACTGAATCCCAGAGAACCGCTCTGTGAGAACAGACGCTTTCAGCACAGCCGCTGCCTTTAACGCTTCATCTATTTGTTTTTTTTTCCAGGTGGTCGAGCTCAAACCAGGGGGAAAGGACATCCCGGTAACTACGGCCAACAGGATAGCCTACATCCATTTAGTGGCCGATTACCGTCTGAACAAACAGATCCGAGCACACTGTTTGGCCTTTCGGCAGGGTCTGGCCAATGTGGTCAACCTGGAGTGGCTGCGCATGTTTGATCAGCAGGAAATTCAGGTAGCACCTTAGCTGAAAACACACACAGACATGTGTGAGGGATAATGAACCAGCAGACACAAACCAGTCATTTCCATTAAAATGATTAATAATAATAATCAGCAGGTTTTATGTTGTTTATAATTCTAATTAAAATAAATATGTATGTTTTTTTTATATAATGTAACATACATAAGTCATATGTTCACCTATATTTTTAGGTACTGATTTCCGGGGCACATGTGCCTATCTGTCTGGAGGACCTGAAGAAATTCACTAACTACTCAGGTACTACAAGCTATATTTGCACTGCATTTTTTTCTTCATCATTTACGTTTACTTTTATTTTATGTTTATTTGGCCTAATTAACTGCTCTTTCTGTTTATTCTTTTCAATATATAATTTTGTATTCTGCGTTTGTTGTATTTAATACCAATGTATATATATGACACCAAAGACAAGTTGTCAAATAAACATCTATTAATAATAATGGCCAAGAGTTGGAGGTTATTATTTAAAAGCTTATATACATTTAAAAAGGAAAGAATTAAAAACATTTGATCAATTAACCCACAGACATTGACTAACATTCCAAATAACTTAAAGTGTGAGGAGGTCAAATGCATGGACCAATCTGCATGATTCTCTATACGTTATTTAAACGTAGTCAATTAGCCCATAACTGTTAAGAGATTCATAGTTCATATATTTGTGTGTTGAGAGAATTGTTTTAGTCTTTCTTAACTGTTGTCTCAGGTGGTTATTCAGCGAATCATCCAGTGATTAAAATCTTCTGGGATGTGGTAGACAGCTTCAGCGATGAGGAAAAACGCAAGCTACTCAAGTTTGTTACAAGCTGCTCACGACCTCCGCTATTAGGCTTTAAGGTTAGTCACATAAGATGTCTGATTTCTGTTCTGTTGTGTCTGGACTTTCTACAGATAGGTTAAAGTTTTATCTGAGCTTTTGAAAACCCTACATGGAATTACTAAACAAGTAAACAGACCCAACCCTACATCTCAGCTGCACTAATATGACTCCCACCTCTGTTATCAAGTATAGTTCAAGTGAAGTTCATGCCATCTCACCTGGTGATGATTTTGTCACATTTTCTTTATATTTATTCAAAAAATTTAATCAAGATCCTCACCACAGAAACATCTACTCCCTGCGAGGTGTGTTTCACCTTAACCAAAAACTCATGAAATGAACAGATTGTTTTGTCAAGACATACGTCATTCATTTGCACAAGGGTGTACTAGCAAATAATACTCATTGTAACAAATCATTTTCACATTATAAAAGCTATCAGAACAGGACTTATCCTGGCCTCTGTGCTAGAGAGGTTGTGACCCATCATTGTAATGTTATTTGAGGCTTTGCCAACTGCCACTGGGTGTGTACATTTACATTTTTCTGAGCATTCCTGTAGCTCTGTGGTTAGAGCATGGCGTTAACAACGCCAGGGTCATGGGTTCGATCCCAGGGATCGCACATACTCAGAATCAATGTATAGTATAATGCAATGTAAGTCGCTTTGGATAAAAGCGCCTGCCAAATGCGTAAATGTAAATATAAATATATATGTGTTGTTTAATATTGTGACTACCACCAGAAAAGTAACCTTAATGTGTTTTTTATAAAGAATATCATTACACTCACCAGAATGAGTTGATCAGAAATAGACCCAAGTATGTTTTTATGCCTATGTTTTTGTGTAACCAAGGACAGTAATTGTCAATTCATAGACTTTAATATATATTTTAATAGCTGTCATAAGTTTAAAGGAGATTACTTTAGCCTATATGTGTTCGGTGGGGAACAAATCATGGCTTCTGAGCTATTTTACAGATATGTGTTAATGCCAAAATTAAAGTGGGGCTGTTTAATGAATTTGACTTTGGTGCAGACAGACTGAGGGATGGATGGAAAGGAGGAGTAAGAGAGGAATAAGACGCAGAGATATAGATCAAGGGAAGATGGCCTCCCACCTCGTCTGCCTCTTCAGCCAGCTCAGCCTTAATTAGGTGCCGTTAAACACCCCAGAATTCATTAGGGGAGAAATAGCCCTGTCAACATAAGCTATTTAAAAAAGATGATGAATACCCTTTCCTCAGAATGATGGCTCCCACCGTGACACTTTCTCAATGCAACGATACTTTAATACCTTAATTGTTAGAAAAATGGGCCCGTTAAAGGAGGTTTAATCAGGTTCATTTTGAGGTGAGTCTTGCAGTCATCTGGTTGTAGGCCCCACAAATTGTTTCATTACGTCCGGCCTGTTTTTTATTTCGGTAGCCTGTATAGATCTGAAAATGTCTAGCTGTTGCATTAATCTGTAATCAGGCTGTTGTTTTCCAATTAAGCTATTTTTAAAATGGCTTAAGTAATGTTATCTACCCCTAGCAAATGTGAACTAGCAGAAATGTAATGTTTTTTTTACTTATTTGGGCATATTTCGTCTTCTTTGTCTCTAGGAGCTCTATCCAGCCTTTTGCATCCATAATGGAGGTACTGATCTTGAGCGTCTCCCCACGGCTAGCACTTGCATGAACCTTCTCAAGCTGCCTGAGTTCTGTGACCCTCAGCAAATGAGGAACAAGTTACTGTACGCTGTTGAATCCTCTGCTGGCTTTGAGCTTAGCTGAGAAATGAGTGTCTCCTTGATGGCCTTGGAACCCAGACAAGAAGCTGTGACCTTTATAGTGGTGATCTGACGGGAACTGATCACAATGGAGGGACAGTGTGTCTGCTGTGGATCTGCAGCAATTTGCAGAAGGTGTTAGGACATAAAGAGACGGTGAAAGAGAATTGCAAAAGGACAGATTGAAGTTGTGGCATGGACTATATGCTCCATTTTATTTTTATTTCAAAGAGACTGAACTTGTAAATAGTGTAACATTGTTTATAAATTCAAAGCAGAATTTAAGAAGGCATCTGCTGATCTAAAGTACCGACGTTTAGATGTTTATGTTCAGTGTTAGGGATATAGTGAGAAGCCTAATAAAAATGGCAGCACAAAATTTATTTTACTTCGTCGTAACACTCAAGCTGATGAGCTGTTTTAAGATGATTTTACAGTTTTAACTGCTCTTTGTCACCATAGTTTAGCACATATTGTGCATCTGCTAATAAAGATGCATGCATTATCCTCACTGTTCCATAAACAGGCTAAAACATTTGTAATGTAACAGCATGCCTGAAACAGCTTCGATACAGTAAGGATACTAAAGAGTTGACTTTGTTTCAAGTGACAGCTCACGCAAAAATGATTATTTTTATAATTTACTTACCTTCATGTTATTTTGCTTCTGAGGAATATAAAGGAAGATATTTTGATACAAAACCATTTAGACATTTCTCAAAATATCTTCTTTGTCCCACAGAAGAAAAAAAGCCCCTGGAATAAAATGAGGGTGAGTAAATTTTTCGGTGAACTGTCACTTTAAGGTCACACCTTTGAACCAGACAAAATGTGCATGCCTTGATACAGGGCGTGCTAATAATTTAGCATTTGCTGAAAATGCTAAGCAATTACTTTTGCATCTTAATTATTTTATGACTAATGTGCCACCAACAATGGAGTTCAAAAGATTTGAGTCATGCAAGTAAAAACCTTGATGTGTGAGGTTAACCAAAAGCATGTATCAGAAAGTGGTGTGTAGTCATCTTGTTATAATCATGGTAAAAAAAGAATTGGAACTTGCTGATTCTGATTAGACTTTTATCTATAGAATGGAATTACATCACACTTGGAACAAATGAGTATTATAAAAAAGTATTTTTTTTCTCTGCACTGTAAAATAGGTTATTATTTACTTTGAAATGAATAAACAGCTGCAACAGGCCTGTATATGAGATTGTAGGCCTTAGGGTTGTCCCCATTGTGTGTATCCATGCAAACAATTGTGTAATGATGTATTTCGCACATTGGGCATTGTCATTATGCATTTTTATTAATGTATACTGATAGTGACATTTGTGCCATAAAATAAAAACAGACTGAGGATGTGCAAGTTGTTGTTAGGTTAGTGGTCCAGGTTCAGTGGTTCAATTCTGACAAATTGATAAAGAGTGCGATTTTAAACAGAAAATCTGCCTTGAACACAATTCCAAAATCTACTGTAGCACATTCAGTACACTGAGAAAGATGGAAGTGTTTTCTGTCAGTATTTTGAATTTGCTTTTCGCTGCTCCTGCTGGGTTGGGCACAGCTGTAGGGTGATCTTGATGGACGGGCGATGATTAGTATGTGAATATATAAATGTGTGAAACCTTTCAATGTGTGGTATTCTAGCACATGGCTTTTCTGGAAGCCTTCTCTCTTCTCATTGTAAGTAATTGGTCAAACAATCTGTCTCCCAGCATCCATGCTAAACAAAATATGATGACATCATACAGGTGCTAAATATTTACAAACAATGTGAAGTTTGTCTTGTTGTTGATAAGCAAGAACATGCAAAGTTGTGTTTAAAGACTTTTGCCTATTCTGTGTGTGTGTGTCTCCTGAATGTTTTTTTTTAAGAACACACCCTACAACCCAAGACAAAGAACAGGGTTAAATGTATAAGAGTGTATGGTAATGATTAAATATGTTTTGAGTTTTCATTTGCATTAGAGATGTCTGAATATTCTGCGTAACATTTAATATAAACATAACTATAAATATTGAGATTTTCATTTTGGTTTTATGGCCTTTGACATATAATTAAAGAAACATGAAGTGATGGAACAAGAAAAGAGGCTAATCGTGACCACAGATGCATTATCAATACAACATACATTAAGGGTGTGTACCTTTGACATAAATCTAATGGGGTTCTTCTGGGAGAGCAAGAGATGGTTAGAGAGCAGAGAGAACTTTTTATTCCTACTTGGATCATCTTCATATACTGCCCCCACCCTCAGTCTTAGCCATCTCACACATCCACTCACTGAAATGACTTAAGACTCTAGACTCCTCCCTTTCTGAGCAAAGGTAATTGGGTCTTATAAAATCAACTTGTCCTATTGCTATGAGGGATTGATCTTAATTATTAGGAGATTTCTTTGGACCTATTACCTTATAATGGATTATAGCCTGCAAACTTAATGCAGTTGGCTATCAATCATGTAAATATGAATAGACATACCAAAGGTATTTTATATAGCTTTTAGAAATATTACTTCACTAAGGGTCAAGTCATTTCACACCGGAATATGGAAGTTAAAAGATTTAATTTCAAAGAATTTATTAAGGCTGATTAAAGACTTTTATGAAACTCAATGTTTAAGATGTCTGTTTGATTTGTATACATGAATTGAATCTACAATCTAACAATCTGTCATCTTTCTGGTAAAGAAAATGAGAAATTCTCTCTGTGGTAATAGATAAATTAGATCTACACAAAGTAAGTTTAGACTTTGGGTTTTTTGTGACACTACAACTATCCCAAATGTAAAAAAATATATGTATAGATTTAAATAGTAAACTGTTTATAGGTGAATATATAAATGATTATATATATATATATATATATTCATATAATATATAATATGATGCTATGTACATAGCATAATATCTTATCTAAAATATGCAGCTATAAAATATCTTTAGCAATTCTTGCCAATTCTTGCTAATCATTCTATAAAAAGGTACAAAAACTAGATTTTTTTTGGTCAAATTAGGTATATGTCCTTGCTGAAAAAAACATCATATCAGGTTAGGATGGTCTTTACAGAATTTAACCAGACAGTTTAGGCACAACAACAGATAGACAGACGGCTTAATCAATTTCACTGTATAATAAACTAACTTGATTCCCCCTGATCTCTAGTTACTTAAATTCTGCCTTTTCACTGTCATACAAGCTCTCCAAGATGTTTATAACTATAAATGCAGATAAATCTAACGCATTGTGTAAAATAGAAAACAGTGAAAGAGATCATCTTTTCATTGCGTATGGCTAATTGCTCGTATTATTCGAAGCAATATTTAAAAAACTTAATCTGATAGGATGCCCGTAGAACTTTATTAAATGACCAAGGGTGCCTCCACGTGGCGGTGTTCTGAAATATCTTGAAAGTATATTATTTTTATGCAAGTGTGCTTAATAGACTATATTACTACAACACTGTAAGTGGGGAAAAAAAAAACGTTTATTTGTTTATATTTTTATTTAAAACAGCCCTATATTCTATACCAATATTCACATATGACGCTTTAAGTTAAACACTTAAATTAAAGGTGGGCTAGACGTGACATTTATAAATCAATAACTTTTATGACAATATAACATTAATGTATTCCGTCTTGTTAGTTAGGACACATATTAACATATAGTGTAGGGGTGCGCTGCTCTGGTTGGGTGATAATACAGAAACTAATTGACACCTTCAAAATGGGAATGGGATTTTTCACCGCCTGCTGGCCAATTTTAGTACTACAGCAAATGATTCCTAATAGACGATGGTGGAAGCACATGTACACATTAAGATTTACTGAACATCATTAGATCTAACGACTTACTAATTTATCTGATATTTTCTTGCCTGTAGTTATGTGAAATGATATGTCAAAAATTACAACCCCTTTTCAAATATATGACATGTAGTTTTATATTACATAGTTATATTTAATATTCTAAATAATCTGCATTAAATAATGCATTTTTGTAAGGAAAATAGATTCAGTGGTAATTGCCAGTCTTAAACTGAATGCAGTTCTACCACATTTTGGAAAATGTGTAAATGTGTAAATGTTGTCTTACATCTGTATAGTAATACATAGGTACACCCAAGGTGCTGGCTGAATGAGCAAAAGCAATTTATCATCACGATGAACTGGAAAGACAAGAACCTCTGATCTTTACTTGAATGACATCATTGTGAAGTAGTAGTCTGTATGGCTTTAGCATAACCTCTGAGAAAAACATTCAAATGATAACCTGAACATAGGAAAACCAGACACTGGAAACATATGCAGGTGTTTCAAACCTCGTGTTCTGGAACAGGATTACCCTTTGATTTACATGTTTTATCTCCAGTACAGATTCCACTCTATAACCTCAGCTGTGCCAAAGGTC
>JAZGTJ010020473.1:0-10374 GCA_036877575.1 Botia almorhae
ATTTTGTAGTATAGTATCTCATAGAAAATGTTGATTCTGAAAGGAAACTAAAGGTTTTCTGACAAATGTAGTGGGGTGTACTCATTTATGCTGAGCACTGTAGATAGTTGCTTAGCTTACTTTGTTTACCTTGTTTCAGTTGTGTTGATTAGTACCTGTTGATATTTTGGAGTTGTTTGAACTGTTTCTGCGTATAGTGCTGTACTGTCTTGAAACGTCTGTTCATGCAGCTATACTAATAAGCAGCGTGTGCATATAAGATGATAGTTCCATTACTCGCTAATTTTTTTTTACACTTTTAAACACTGTACTGCAGTATCTAACCAAGCCATTCATTTGCTATAGGCTGTATTCACTCACTCATCCACATAGCTACATAAGCACTGCATCAGTGCTGGAGCGGTAATGTCAGCCCTCGGGTAAAGACCAGCAACTCTAACCCACCACATTAAAGCAAGCCTGCTTGCCAGCCACTGCTCACAAAGCCCACTCCCAACACTTTTATTACTAACACCTACAGACCTGTCTCACTCCTCCTATTCATAGCGAAATCACTTGAACGAGCTGTTTTCAACCAGACATTATCTTTCCTCTGGGGCAACCAACTTGACGATATGCAGTCTGGCTTTAAGAGCCACTCCATTGAGACTGTGCTATTGTCAGTCACCGAAGCCTTGAGGACAGCAAAGGCGGAGTCCAAATCCTCTGTACTAATGCTACTAGATTTGTCTGAATTCTTTGATACGATCAATCACCAGATACTTCTTAACACTCTGTCCTTGCTGAGAATCCAGAAAACTACACTGCAATGGTTTCAGTCCTACCTCTCTGATAGATCCTTCAGGGTGTCATGGCGAGGTGAGCTGTCCAAACCACATCATTTGGTCACGGGGCCCTCAGGAAAATCTGGCCTAATGTCACTGAACATGCAACCCAGCTCTTTGTCAGGCTTTCCAGCACAGGCACTCTAACCACTTCAACTGATTCAGAACACAGCAGCTTGACTGGTCTTCAATTTTCACTTCATTGTTTTCCTCACCTGTAAGACGTTTTGGATAAAATGCCTAAATGTAAATATAGCAGTTGTAAAAGTCTGAATCTCTTACGGGAGGGGGGATGTGGTCTCTGGCCACCTTCATGAAGAGAGTCTCAAGCCTTTGGGCCAACACCTGCATGCTGTCAAGATGTGAAGAATGGGAGACTGTGTTTAACAGCCATGAGGATATACTGGGCAGAAAATTCCACACTGCCAGAAAATCAAAGAGAAGTATCATCCTCTCCACCTGCCCGGTAACCTGAATCAGAGAACTGGTAGGAGATGGTTGGGCAGGAATAAAAGAAGATAAGGCGGACGAACCACCAGGTGCTTCTGCCCTTCAAAACACCTGAGGTAAAAGGGGAAGCAGATGTGCCCTCTGGGGTCTTGGGGCTGGGTCTGGGTCTGGCACAAGATGTTGTTGTGTACACAGACCTCCATACATTGCTGGAGTCAGGTGTTCGTCTTCTTCGCAGCCCTTAAGGAAAGCATAGATACAGATAAAGCCTCAGATAAAACTTCCACTTGGGCTGCTGATGCTGCATGCAAGCCGAGGTGGATTAAAAGCAGAAGTAGATGGACCATATGATGCCTGGGCCTGGTGGGGGAGGAGCTCTCTGAACACCTCAGAAACCACCTGCTTCCTAACCTCATGGTATCGATAAATTACAGAGCTAACAGCATCGCCGAACAGGCAATAAGATGCAATTAGGGCATCTAAGAGGAGGGCCTTTTTCTGTCCTTTGATACTGGGTAGCCACGTATCCGTAGTTGTGCAGGCCAGCAGTAGAGGAATAATTGTTTGTGGCCAATGTAAACACACAAGCTGAATATGGGTTCTTCCAAAATCTTGACGCCTCTGTGTGAAGATCAGGAATGAACAGGGGATTTCTGTCATTTAATTTGGACCTAATTGGTTGCTGTTGTTCGGCTGACCACTTCTCAAGGCTTAACTTTTTAACAGCCTGGGAAATAACCTTAATCAGCTCCTCAAATGCAGCTAAAAGAGGCACTGCCAGTCTGTCTGCCAGCTGAGCTTATCATTGAGCTCAGAAGAAACTGCTGAGCAGGCTTCTGTAGCAGTCATGAGCTCATCGAATTTGGCTTAAAATGTGAGAGAACCAATTTCCTACCTCTAATATCTACTTTTTTTCCCTCACTCTTAACCGGCCTGACACATCGTAAAACAAATGGGCTTCCTGAAGATAAGAAGTGGATGTTTTTTTACAGGTGCCTTTTAAAGGTTATGTGGCACTCAACACTATGTCACATGACCTTGACCTGCCTAAAAATAAGCATGATTTCACACGTTTAAACCCAGGTGTGTCTGAAATGCGTTCCCTATAGCATCAAAACCATGACGCTGCCTCAGGTTCTCTCAAAAGGGAGCCATGTAGTCAGTCTGTTCAATAAAAATTCAGAAAATCTTTATCCACAGTAAGTTGTGCTTTATAGTGATAAAGCAGTGGAAAAAAGTTACCAGTAATTAGTTGATACAGTAGGCATGACCTCATTTTTAATAACTTAGTTTGGTTAAAGTTAGGTAACATATTGCCTAACCTTAGTTACCTAACCTAACCTCAGTTAGGTAACCCACTCTATAAAACAGTAGTAAGGTTTTTTGCCAGCGATAAATTTTGTGCTATGGATGATGGAGAATTGGAGTAAGGGCTCTGGCTTTTCTCATCCTCTTTCCTGTGTCATTAAAACCATGTAAAAGCAGAACATTATCATGTGTTTATGTTTGAGAGAACAGTCCTGGTGCATGTTTACCATCATCCTCCACAGATTGTTTACTAACAGGCCACATTTTCGCTGACCTTAACACACAAGTGCTACACACTTGAACAACCTCCCATGGTTCTTTGCATACTGATGGTGGATGATCTTTGTCTCTCATCTCATGCGTTCCTACAGCAGACAGTCACACTCATTTCAGGCTTATCGTAATCCTGCGTAGCACTTTTAAAAACTTTAATTACCACCGACGCGCTTCCTACAGATCTTCGCTAATGCGCTCTGCTTACATTGACAGTTTAATAGCCCTCCTAATTTCCACTGCTAAAGATTTGGAACAGGGCAGAACATTCTCAAACTTCTCTAATACAAAGCTGGACATTCAGATAGAAGTTGTGAGCAAAGTGGCAATAGAAACATGCTTTGGATCTCTAAGTCATTATCTGTAACCAGCCCATCATTCATCTTAGTTTCTCTGTCTAGAGGCCACAGAGTCTGCTGTCATATATTTTCTCTTATTCTGATACTACTCCTCTCCTCTGCCCATAACTGATCACTTCCCTATGAGTTATATTCACCTTTCAATTATCAATCCTCAGGTATATGGGTTCAGCATGTCCCATAAAGTCAAAATTTATGGGGCTGCTGGAAATTACAGACCTCTCTGGTCGTCATCTCTCATCCCATACTGTCTCATATATATCTCTGTATAATATAGTGAGGCCATCTCCACCAATCTTTCTGTTTCTTCAGGCTCCAGTAAAGTTCTTCTCCTCTCCTGCCTAGCATGCCCTTCTATGTGTTTATCTGTTATTACACTGGCCTCCATTTGTCACTTTATTTTTGTTGTTCTTCTGGAGTTTTTCTTTTTATCCACATCTGAATGAGGTAAATAAAGAGAGTTCAAAGGTAAAAACTTTGTTTTAACAGTTAATTATAACCAAAGTAACAAGTTACTTTAAGTACATTTTCGCAGTGCAATTCTTCTGCTATAAGAGAGACCCTGATCATGTATACTCGGGTTAGAGGGTTAAAGGGTTCGGTCAAAAATGAAAATGTAGGGATTATTCACTTATTCACCCTCATGTCAATCAAACCCTGATGGCTTTCTCAGATCTTCTGAACCAAAACAGAATTTTTATAAACTGTTGTGGTTCTTGTCTTTACAATGGTGGTAGTTTGTGACTGGCTCAGAAACATCATGCCATGTATTCCAAGTGTTCTGAATGATACATATGGGTTTGATAAAACAAACTAATATCATTAATTTCTGTATAAGAGAGTATTTATTTACATGTTTTTCTTTGTTTGGTTCAGAAGAACAAAGAAAGCAAAAGAGGGTTTGAATTACATGAAAATGAGTAAACAATAACTAATAATCATAATAACTAATAATCAATAATCATTTTCATTTTTGTGTGAGCTATTACTTTACCAGTTTGTGTATATATAGAATATTTTATCAGGACTGAAATGAGGATCACAACTGTTTGTTTTCTGATGTATTGTTCCTGTCCGGAGAACATTATTCAAAATGCTTCAAGTTATGATTACTGTAGTTCATTCCCTCATAAAAAATGTAAGGTTTAGTGCAGTTAAACCTGCATCTCTCTCTCTCTTCCCCTCTTTTTCTGTCCCTTTCTCACTCTCAGATCTTAAAATGTGTGTTAATCTGTTAATGTCTCATCACTGAGGAGGATTTTGCCCCTGTTTCCTTTCTTTATGTCCTCACTTTTACTGGGATATTTATAATTCCTTTAAGACCATCAAACTGGATTTACTTAAAACCTTAATGTGTAAGTTTTGTAAAAACCTTGATGCCTTTATATTGTACAACATAGTGTACAAACTGCTCAAGCACAACAGAGTAAAGATCCAAATGCATCTTAAATTAATATAATCCACAAATGTAATCTAAATCACAGGCAGGAGGTAATAAACAGTAAAAACAGTCCAAGCCAAAAAACTGTCCAAATAATTAAATGAATATGGAAAACCATAAACAGGCAGAAGATCAATAACACAAACATTAAAAGGAAAACAACAGTATGCTCAGAATTGCATAGTAACACCTGAGTAGACATTGCAAGCAATGACTGAAACAACTGAGACTTAAATAGTGTGAGTTGAAGGGTAAATGACATACAACCTAATGCAATTAGGAATGAGACCAGACAAAGAGTTATGGAAAATGAAGAGAACCAATGGTTTGGGGAGTGCCCTCTGGTAGGTATCGTGGGCACTCCAGCTGGTGACTGTGACACAAACAGTTCTTGATCTTAGCAGGTTGGATGTTCAGCATTCTGTGTTGTGTTCAGTGGAAAGATCTTTTAGTAAGCACTTTCAGTAAGTAGGTTTCCCCTCCATGTTTAATGGTGTTTAATAGTCTCTTCCTGCTGACTTACCAAACATTTATTATCTGTAATGTTCTCATTAATGCACACCTTCATCTTCTCATCCCTTCATTTTCCTCTCTATGTTCCTCTCCTTCATTCTGACTGATTTACTGCAGTGACAAACCTCAGTCTGTCTTTCATATCTCTGGATCTCAGCTCTAATACACTTAGGAGAGAGCATTCTATTTACTTTCCCTTCAGAAATATGTGACCTTTACTGAATGTAGCTCCATTTTTTCAGCTAATACCATTTGATAAATCAGTTTAGAGGCACATGACAATTATGACCCGACAACACTGATTGGCTGATGGCATCACAACAATGAGCAGTTCTACGTTGTTGAAAGACATTCCTTAGAACCATCCTGAGCTTTTTTGTACATGTTTTACACAAGTTGTACAGGTCTGATCACACTACAAATTATGTAAAGCAGTAGAAATGGTTCTCACCTCCCTGCTCACACAGCTGCTGAGCCAGAGTGTCCTTGAAGATGATCTGCCCTTGATGGGTCGCTGTGGCCCTAAGGTATAACAGAAAGAAAGGGAGTGAAAGAGTAATACTACAAACTGTCAGAAGGAAAGGTGAGAAATAACCTGCCTATCACCTAAAAAAAAAGATGAAGTGCTTTACTAGAATAACGTTCTATAAAGTTCTAAACATAGGGACCAGGACATCTGAAAAAGTGCTGCAGAGTTTAACAACATCCCTCAATCTGACCTATTCATTCAGTTAAAAAAACAATAATGTCCACCTGAGTTTGTTGTGAGGACTGTTTGTTTGGTGAGTAAAGGTATTTGTTAAGCTAACAATATTGAATTGAAGTTATTTTGCTACACTCTAAAGAAATTAGTCAAGTTGTAATGAGACAACATTATGACTGTGGATGTTCACAGACAGTTTGTTTCATACAATAACTTCAGAGCTTTACACTGCAACAATAACAAGAAATGTAGCTTCAGCTGGTCATCTCAGAACCTCATTGTTTTGAAAAGTATTACATTAAAATAGTGTTATACTGAAGCAAGCATAACATTTATACATACTTTTTTGTTTCTATGTTGAAGTCTAATGAAGTCAGACTTTTGACCAAATTTGACCAGACAACTCAAATGATAAATCATTAAAAACTAGTGTTTTGAACACTGACCTGTTATGAACTTGCTCAATAACTGATTTTTGTTTAAGAAAAAACAACAACATTAGGATTAAATGTTACAGAGCTTAAAAAATGATGCTGAGGGTAGACTACAGTTCTGCTACCATATTTCACTTGACTGTATTGTATGGTTTCCATCTTTCAGCCTCTGTCTGGAACCCAATTATTTGACAAAAGATGATTAATAACAAGTTATTATAAAACATTTATATAGTTTATTATTTACTCTGGAACCTAAAATATAAGTATTGTTGTGAATACAGCAGTAAAACTGAATATGGACTGACATAATCATGGATAACAAAATATCGGACTGGAGTTGTCCCCTGCAGTCTGTCTGTGCTTAATGTACACATTTTGTGAGGACAAAAAATATCTTTGGAAAAATAGCTAATAGTTTAATTTTTAATTGGTGACAATAAACAGATATTAATGCAATTAAGCAACATGTTCTGACAAGATCTGGAGAAAATGTTTAAATGGTTTGGCATGGTTAAAGTCAATGTGTTCTGCTTTACTGGATTAAATCTTTTTGCATTTTTGTTTCTCGTCAATTAACAGAAATGGCAGCAGGTTGATATAATTCAGCCGATTCAGAGTATATTAATAGCAGCTTACCTCAGCCCACTCTGGCCCTTCCCACCCATATGTTCAACACTGTGGGCTTCACAGAACCTTTCAGCTTTCCAGATAGATCTCCAACAGTTTATAGATCTAAATCTCTGCTTCACTGTCTGCAGCTCTCACGTAACCTCAGATCAAAGTCAGTACAGCACAGTACAAAAGCTTCCTACTGATGGAAGTAGCTGCTGATTTTAGGTCAGTGGGCTTTATTGTGTGGCTAACCACATTTTTTAATAATGTAACTATTAAAGTTGTGGAAGTATGAAGTTTTTTAGTTAAAATGAACAAAAATCAATTATTGAGCAAGTACATGACAGATCAGTGTAGGACATGATCTTCTCACCTTAAAACAATTCACAACATTAAGTTTATAATAATGATTTATAATTTGAGCTGTCAAGTCCAATTTTTTGGGAAATGTCCATCTGTAAACAGAAAGGAGATCCACGTACTAAATTGCGTGTTTGGCTGCTAGAATGGTTAGGTGTTTTGTCTTGTTCTTACACCAGTAGTTTGGAATTTAAACTCGTCATTAACAAAATAGCTCCAAAAGTTACCTGCAATGTTATGTTTCAAACAGAGATAACAGTAGAGAGGTAAAAGTTATGGATTGCAGCTTTAGGGAAAATGGATTTAATGTCTATGTTCACAAACAGATTCTTTCGAATCTATTGATATAAATAAGGACTGGTATTTTATCACTTGCATGTGACATAGTATATAAAATGTCATGATTTACAGTATCAATGTGTTAATTAACGTACATGACCTGTAAACAAGAATATTAAGTATGACTGTTTTACACATTTACTCATAGTCAACTGACACCAAAAGCATTTATGACTTCAGGTCTCATGAATAAACAAACAACATCTCATGAATAAATAAACTGGGAAAGGCAGAGATGTTAACAGGAATAAAAAAACAAACATTCATCTTTCAGGGCTTGGTAAAAAAAAATGGAAATGGGCTTTATGAATAAAACATGGAGCATAATGAAGAGCAGTGTAGGTTATGCTGGAGCAAAGGGACTTCAATATTTATGAAACTGACTCCCGGGCAGCTTGTTCACTAATATGTCAACATTAACAAAAACAGCAAGAATGTGATTCATTGGTTAAATGCTCTAATACAAGGGCAGTCTGATATCTGGAACATAAAGAAAATCTCTTTATGTCTGTAGTTTATATAGGGTCACAGAAGACATTGCTCTGAATATTGATACACTGGCTGAATTTGTTTATTTATGTTTTCATTCATTTAGACAAAGATTAGTGAATGGTCCTAACTACATGGAAGGAAATAGAAAATATTTTTTATGTCTGTACGTGCTGCAAGAATTGTTTTTATTGACTTATTGACTGAGCCAAAGTCCCTTTAAGTTTCAGCACTCGGCTGCCATTTTTGCAATGTCTCCAGGCAGCTATTTCAGTCAAACAAGACCAAGTCCTACTTACTTGAATGGGGAATGACGGTTGTTTCTAAAATCGTAGACTAAGGTCACAATAAAACAATATATTTCTGAATAACTATTAAACCTGACATCAATTGTACCAAAAGCTCAAACTGCACTATTAAAAGCAATTTATTCAAATAAACACATTCAAATAAACACATAAACACACTATTACACATTCTCAAAGGCTGTACCTCACAACACTCTGTACAAAGCCTCTCCTCCAGAGAATTGCTACCATTCAGTGACTGGCGATTGGTGAATTCTCCTAGAAGGCTGGGCTTCATCCGATAAAACTGACCTACTGAGCATTGCACTTTGACCCATTCATAGTAAAAGAACTGTGACATTTTGTTAATTCTGTAATTTACATTTACATTTAGTCATTTAGCTGACGCTTTTATCCAAAGCGACTTACAAATGAGGATAAGGAAGCAACTTCAAATACAATAAGAGGCAACAGTGAATAAGTGCTATAGACAGGTCTCAGATATTTCAACAGTATAAGGTTTTTTTTTTATTTATTTTTTAAAGTAGAAGTGGGGGTGTGTTAGTAAATTAGTCAAGGAAGTAAAGACGAAAAAGATGAGTTTTTAGTTGTTTCTTGAAAATGGCTGACCATTCTGATGGAGATCTGGAGTTCGTTCCACCAACCGGGCAGAGTGAAAGAGAGAGTCCGGGAGAGTGATTTCCTCCCTCGTTGGGATGGAACCACAAGGCGACGGTCGTTAGCTGAACGCAGATTTCTGGTGGGCACATAGGTGCGCAGAAGTCAGAGTAGGTAGGGAGGTGCAGATCCAGTAGTCGCCTGGAATGCAAACATCAGAGCCTTGAATCTGATGCGAACAGCTATTGGCAGCCAGTGCAACTGGATGAACAGTGGCGTGACGTGTGCTCTTTTAGGCTTGTTGAAGACCACTCTAGCTGCTGCACTCTGAATCAACTGCAGGGGCTTGATGGAGCAGGTCGGAAGCCCTGCGAGAAGGGCATTGCAGTAGTCTAGTCTGGAGAGAACCAGAGCCTGAACGAGGAGTTGTGCTGCGTGATCCGATAGGAAGGGTCTGACCTTCCTAATATTGTAGAGGGAGAATCTGCAGGAACGAGCGGTTTTGGAGATGTGGTCGGTGAAGCTCAGTTGGTCGTCGATCGTCGCTCCAAGGCTTTTGACCGTCTTGGATGGAGAGATGGTTGATCCGTCAATCTGAAGTGAGAAGTTGTGAAGAAGGGATGGGTTGAATGGGACCAAAAGCATTTCTGTTTTGCCAATGTTGAGTTGAAGGTGATGGTCCTTCATCCAACACGATATGTCCGCCAGGCAGGCTGAGATGTGAGTTGGTACCGTAGGATCATCAGGGTGGAAAGAGAGGTAGCGCTGTGTATCATCAGCATAGCAGTGATAGGAAAAGCCATGTTGTTGAATGACAGATCCTAGAGACGCCATGTAGATGAAGAAGAGGAGTGGTCCAGAACTGAGCCCTGGGGCACCCCAGTGTCAAGATGTTGCAGGTTGGACACATCTCCTCTCCAGGACACCCTGAACAACCTGTCAGAGGTAAGAACTGAACCACCGAAGTGCTGTACCTGAAACACCCAGAGATTCGAGCGTCATCAGGAGGATATGGTGGTTAACAGTATCAAAGGCAGCTGACATATCCAGCAGAATGAGAGCTGATGATTTTGAGTCCGCTTTAGCCAGTCTAAGGTCTTCAACAACCAAGAGCAGTGCAGTCTCGGTCGAATGACCTTTCTTTAAGCCGGATTGGTTAATATCTAAGAGGTTGTTCTGGGAGAGAAAGGCAGAGAGTTGACAGAATACGGCTTTTTCTAGAATTTTGGCCACGAATGGAAGCAGGGATACCGGTCTTTAACTTTCAAGAAGTGTTGGATCTAGGTTAGGTTTCTTTAGCAGTGGGGTTACCCTAGCCTGCTTAAATGAAGTGGGGAAAATGCCAGTGTGGAGAGATGTAT
>JAZGTJ010020474.1:0-10373 GCA_036877575.1 Botia almorhae
AGTTAACACTTGTAAAACCCTGTATGACCCATAATGCATTGCAAATTACAGCAAGAAATTGTAAAATGGCAAAACAGTAAGTTTCTGTATAATTCTGCTGTAACAAATACAGCAATTTGTTACAGTGTATATGGTAATAAATTCTACAGTACAACATATGGGTAAACCATAAATAAATATGAAAGCATTTTTTATATAACTGACATATATTTACATCTTATAGAAGTTGATTAGAGACGTGCATTAAGGGCACTGTCATTCATCCATCCATTTATTCAGATGTAGTATTTCGGTTAATGGGTTCCGTTCGATTTTCTGCAAAAATACAGCTAAAATAAAGATTTACTTTTTAAAAAATAAATGCTTTTTGGAGTTTTTTAAAAAGAAATCACAGTGCCTCAGTAATGTTCAGTAGACAATCTCTTGACGCACCGGCGACGTGGAGGTGGGACTACATAACAGGCACCATTCTGCACAACATTCTCAACCTGCAGCCTAAACATCGGATGGGATTTCCTCAGCATTTTACGCTGACTTGACATGGAGTGAGACATCACACAGGTAATAGTGCAATGCTGGAATTTTAAAAATTTAAAAATTTTATTTTTTGTTCGATCGTTTTCTTAGCTTTTCTAAACTCAGCGGTGTCAAAACATGCTTTATAAATGTCTTTGGTAAGGGTTTTTTAACAGGCTTACGTCCGCGATCTGAATCAGTAGGTCAGCATCCCCCATGTTGTATTTTTACGTCAACGTGTAAACATGAGATTTTACGAACGCATGTTAGCCTGTGTGTTAAATTGTCTTAATGTTGACACTGTAAGCAAATAATATGTGTTTAATAACTGCAAAATCCTGCCGGTGTGCTCATGAAAAACAGAAGCCAATGCCTATGTTTTCAAACCTCATGAGCTGCCTGCCTAGACAGCATTTTCGTGTATGCGCGCAGAAAGATTTTTATGTAGGTGACTCGGAGCGCATCGGTCATGACAATATATTCAACACGCGTCCAATATGCTAAAATGCTGTCTAGGTAGGCAGTTTTCTCTACTGAAACTATACTACAGGAGAGACAATTTCAGCTCTCTTGTGGTGTATTGCATTATATGGATCAGCATCTATCAAATGAATAAAAAACAGATGATTTTCTATTTCTGTTAGTGTTATATGCATATATTAAGGGATCATGGATCGTGCGTAATGTAACTGTCATGAGGCTGTTTCTGTGGCTGTGACATGGAATAAAAAGCCGTTAGATTCCGGCCTTAGGAAGAGTCCGGGAGGAGGCGTCATTCATTCTTGATTTAGTTGTCAATAATGCGGTAGAGCAACCCTGCACTAAGTTTGGTAATGTAGAAATGTGGTTACATCTACATTAGCTATTTATTATTTAGGTTATTCATTCATTATTATTGAATTTGACTAAATAACCCTGATTTATAGTTACAGCAAAACATTATTAAGGGCCAATGCAAGTACAAAATACAGCAGCTCTGTTTGACAACAACTGTACAGGTTTACTTTAACACTGTGCTCCTGGAGATTTACATTGTAGCAGAGTTTAGTTCCAACAGTAATCTAACACATGTAATGACTGGCTTCAATTCCACACCTGACAATTGCAGATAGTTGTGTTAAAGCAGCGATGGTATCAGACTTTGCAGAAAGATCGATCTGCATGAGCAACACTAAGCGATCCTGTTTTGAAAGCCCTATAAAACCACAAAGCCAATGCAATTCTTGTTTTGAAAGTTTTAAATGAGCTTTTGAGTTGATTACAGTTTATAAAATTTTGTCTAAAAAAATCTCACATTTTACATATAATATGTTTTATTTAATCTGGAATATTACTGCAACTTTAATATATTCCAGATTTACAGAGATTAAACCAAAGCTGTTTAGGTCTCAAATGCATTCCAAAGTGTATTTTTGAATCCTATTATTGCTATGAATAAACGTGTCAGGAAGTGGATTAACCAATATTAGCATATCTCACAGATGCATTTTCCTGAAGGTTATGCATTATGTATAACAATGGTGTGACCTGACCTTGTTTCTCCCAAAGAGAACACAGCCAGCAGAATTAGAGCAGTTTGCACTTAAAAGGTGATTAATTTCATAATTACTTAAGCACAGAACTCTAATTTGAAAGTTTAAGATGTTGGTAAAAACTGGGTTTTAGGACTCTTATAGTTCACAAGGTGAAGAGGTCACAATAACTGAAACAGCAGATCAGAGATTTAAGAGCACACTGAAATCTGATTCATCGTCTGTTCTTGTTTCAAAGAGTTTAGGTTATTCCATAATGTACCCTTAAAGCTCTAAAGAGGTTTAGTAGAGATTTTACAAGAAACAAATGCATCTGACCTTTTCCACTAAAGTCATTATATTTTAGGCTTCTCATTGATTTAATCTCATTTTTAGGGCATTTAGTTGTATAGGTACAATGTGAAGTTGTTACAAATCATTTTGTTTGTTGTAACTCAGTGAAGCTTTTGCATGTCCGTGTAACATTAGTTTACAATAATGTGTATATAGCAATCAATAGCGCAGTAATGAGCATAATGATAAATAACATTGAATGCCTGTTATCTTTGGAATAAATTGTTAGAGCTTAAGTAACAGTGACTTGATTTTGATTGACAACTTTAATTTTGATGACATCTATGTGACCAGGTGAGTGCCTTGACATGATGTACAATGATTGACCCAGTTTTACACAGTATGTGTGCATATTATGTTTTGGGTCTAAATCCCAGATAACAAGGTAACATAACACAGCATGACAAGGAGACAGAGCAACAACAGTCTTTGATAAGTTTTGCTGTGCTTGACTACAGGATACAGTTTTGCTATACTGTACACCTTTGAAAACAGCGATTCCTAAAAGGTTCCTTGTCAGAATGTATAGTTCCATAAAGAACCTTTCAGAAACATTCACAGTACCTTTCTGTTGCACAAAAGGGTTCTTTGCAGTAGTGCACAAAGGTCCTACAGACCATAAAAAGGCAAGAAAGAAATAGTTATTTTAAGATCTTTTGACTGAAATGTTTGGGAACCAAAATGGTTCCTCTTATTGCTGCGAAGAACACTTTTGGGACTGTAGAAGAAATTTTTAGTATAGGGGAGTTTCTGTGCCTAAGCCTTATTTAGAAATCTTAGGAATGCTGCAGTAGCATGTACAACGGAAAATTGCGACAGTAGGCAGGGGGGTGATAAGATTAAGTAACCTTGGAAAAGGGTATAAGAGGCCTAGAGCTGCTGCCTTACTTTGTCGCACTCATCAGCAACTGATGTTCTGTATGACTGTTTGACCATTTGTGCACGAATTAAAAGCTTTAAAGACAAGTGTTGAAGTTTGTCTCTTACTAAGTGAGAAATCTCTTTAAGGTTTAGTTTTTGCCACAACAGGACCATTATTTTTAAGCACGTAGGAACAATTCTTCTCAAAGAGATTTTTAGTGCAGATTCAAACTGTTTCCTTTCCTCTTCCTCTCTCTCTGCATGTCCTACACATTTTATGAGGATTTCAAAAAGACAACTCTGTCTTCTTTTTCCAATGTATCCTTCTGTCTTGTTCTTTGCAGGAAGTGGCTGTCTAAGGATAGCCCATCCAGACAGGAAAATGAAGAGAACTGCTATCATATATTATTGAAGGACAGAAGTGCCTTCACAGGTATCATGACACCTCGAAACCTTCTGGAAAAGTATCATAATAAGTAATGTCACTTCTCGTAAAAGCTGTGGATTTAGAAGCTGAATGGAAGTAAGACATTTCATATTTGTATGTTCTTTTTAATCTCTATAGAAAGAGTTCATAAACAATTGGTGGCAGGTAGATTGTCCACTCTAGTTTTTGAGAGGATTAATATCACAAATGGCTTTGCTCTTCTGTGGCAGAGAGGTTATAACATAGAGCTTCTATGTGAGGTGATTTATCACAGGGTCATGTGATGTAAATCGATCATTTTTTAGATGCATCTTCACATTGTTTTTTTTAAAACGCTACATTTTTTAAGATGTAAATGTGAATGATTCTAACTGGGGTTACAAAAAACACTGTCCTACTATTAGAGTTTCTTAGCTGCTTCTGGTTGTGTGTGATAGATGGTACATCATCAGAGAACTGTACTCTCTGGACCAATAATTGAAATTCATTTTAGATTTGTATAATGTAGACTGAAAATTTGTGCTGAACGGGAAGAAAATCATGTAGGTTAAATTGATCTAATTTAAAGCATTTAAACTAAAATTAAAAATTCATTAAATTAAATTCATACATTTGCATGAATTTCAGTTCTGCAGAGATTTCCCAAAGCTTTTGTTCTGAATTGTAGATTTTAAATTTATGACTTCCTTTTATCTTTTGAATATACTTAGCAAATAAGGTTACTGTCTGTTCTCTGTAAGTGTATAATCTCTACATTCTCAATCAGTTATTTGTTGTTTTCTCTCCTCACATGTAGCCACGATGGTCCTGTTTCTAATTTCAAACAGTTCTTCTCATGGAAATCTGACCACAGGTATATTGTCTCCAGATACCTCTCAAAAGGTTGATAAGCAAGCCCACACAAAATCTGCAGATTCTGCAGATTTGTTTTCACAGAACAATATCCCCCACAGTAAAATTCCACATGATTTTCACAGTAGACTTAATTCTGTGTTAATATTAAGGTTAATTCATGTTTCTAACTTAATAATAAATATATAAGAACCTTAATCCAGGGTTTACAAATCTTTAACTTTACCTTTAACCCTAGAATGTAAAATTAACCCTAGAATGCATATAGCCAGGGTTAAGAATAACCTTGTTAGAAATTTCAAACTTGAAAAGCCCATTTAAATATTAAACTATGACCAGTCTGATAAAGCTTCAACCATTAATAAGAGTGTAGTACTCTGAGCTCCATTTAACACGTTTTACCCTGATTAAATTTAAATGCAGATTTACCACATAATAAAGTCTGTAGATTCTATCTGGTCCTGCTGATAAGCCTATGGAGAAACTATCTCACTCAGTCCCATTGTGTTGCCTTCTCTGTTTAGAGTCTTCAGCGCCTCAGAGCTCACATGTCTTAGCCTCAGGAATCATCACCTCTGCCCTCCTCATCATCTTTCTTCTCTTTATTGCCTACATTCTGAGGTAAGACACACACACTTACACACAAACACACTCACACTTACACACACACACACACTCACAATCATCAAGGAAAGAAATTCTATCCAGATTCTGGATCTGGATTCTATCCAGAAAGAAAGACTTCATAAACTTTGCATATGAAGGATCAGACACAACTTGAAAATAATGAAAGAAATGACATACATAATCTTTAAGGGGAGGGACTAGACGTGTCTCGTGAAATGTGAAAACTCTTGTGATGGTGTGTTAGCGGATCATTTTCTCCCAGCTGCTCTGAGGAATCAGACATACAAACAGTCTCCCATGAGAAAGAACTTCAGATTTTGGTGTGTATTTGGTGTGTATTTTGTATCATTTTTAAGTGTATTTTTTCAGTCTGTCTGAATTCCTTTCATATCCCAAACTCTCCCAGGTTTAGGGAACAAAGGAAGGATCTTGTCACCTCAGTTGACAAGAAGCTGCCAAATGGCTTTTTGGAAGATCAAGGTAAGTTATTTCTAATTTGGATTTGACATCATTTTTGTTGATGTTTTGTCTATTTTTATTGAGTTTATATTTTGTATTTTTAGTCAAGCTAGTGAGAACTTCCAGCACTTTTTAGTTATGAGAATATCTCTCCTTCACCGTCATCTTCTTTGACTTCTTTTTCTCAGAGCAAACGGTGGTGCTTCTCCCCAGGTCACCTTCTCCATCAAAGCGTTATTTCCCCATTCCTCTGGACTCCCTGGAGGAAGAGTTTCGCCTACGCCTGGCAGATGATGGCAAACTCTTCAGAGAGGAATTTAACGTAGGAGCTTCAACAAACATAAATCTTACACTGGTTTTGATACCCAATGCTCTTGAATAGCTTCTTTCTACTGCTGCTGGTCTTTTGTAGTCTTTGCCTTGTGGTTTTGGCTGTGGAACCTTTGAAGAGGCAAGCAGAGAGGAGAACAGAGAAAAGAACAGATATCCCAATATTCTGCCCTGTAAATGTCCTTCACTTTCTCACACAAACATTTGTAAACTGTGGAAGAGCTTGTTTTGTGTCTTTAAAAGGATAGTTCACTCAAAAAATGAAAATTTTGTTATTACGTCATATATTATGTTGCTCCAATCCTGTATGACTTTACCATTTGAGATACATAAAAGATGTCTTGCAGAATTTGCAGACTCTCAGCCTCGGTCACCATTTATTTTCATATATAGAAAAGATAAAAGTTGTAATAAAAGTGAATGGTTTTTCCTTTCGTGTTCCACACAAGAAAGAAAATAATTTGGGTTTAAAAGCATGTGGTTGTGTAAATAATTATTATAAAGTGAACTGTCTCTTTAAATCCACAAAGATTTTTATTTAAAACTAATGAAATTTCTAAAGGATTTGAATAGGGGTAAAATTTAGTTAAATGTTTATTTTCTATACAGATGATCACTCCAGAGTGCTGCTGTCACACATAGATGGATATATGGGCTCGGATTACATAAATGCCTCTTACATAGATGTAAGTTCTTCCTTTAATGCTTAAAAAATATAGGAAGGTAGGAAGGTTTACTTTATACCTCTTTTAAATTATACTGTACAGAAGTTCCCTATAGAATACTAATGTCCTTCCAGGGCATCATTAAATTACTCTTTTCAAAACCAGCAGAATTTAACGAATTGCTTAATGTCATATTTTTTCCACTAGGGTTACAGGGAAAAGAGCAAATTTATTGCAGCGCAAGGTAAGCATAAGATAAAAGTTTTCCCTAGTTGTTTTGTTTCATCTGAAAAAAAAAAAATTTATTAATCTTTTTTGTAATCCTAAGTTTTACATATGTTTCATCACTTGCTTTTGTTCCAACACAGGTCCAAAACCAGAGACGGTGGGGGATTTCTGGAGGATGGTTTGGGAGCAGAAATCTTGTACCATAGTCATGTTGACGAACACAAGAGAGAGAAAAGAGGCGAGAGAAAACATCATATAATCACACCAAGGACAGATCTGATGTCATAAGGGTTACACATACAGTAAACAATAGCTTAGAATAAAAAGTCAGTTTATTCAAAAGCTCACATTAAACATGTCGAAACTCTCTCAGTGGTTTGCAGTAATTAAATACTTGGGTTAACAAAAATGCAGCTATACCCCAGAGACTAGTAGAATGTGATTTGAATGCACTGTAAGTTGCTTTGGAAAGTCTGTGTCTGCCAAAAGCATAAATGTGAATGTTTGACCTGCAGGAAAAGTGCTGTCAGTACTGGCCTGAGCAGGGCTGCTGGATCTATGGCTGTGTTAGGGTGGCAGTGGAAGATGTCACAGTCTTGGTGGACTACACAATCAGGAAGTTCTGTGTACAGCATGTGAGTGCTCATTTTCCTCTGAACATTACACTATGAGTAATCAGATGCTTTACTATATAAATATGTTAATGTATTTGTGCACTAGTGCTTGATATTACTGACTTTTTACATACAATACATACATACGATATTGTGCTATTTTAGGTGTTTTGAATAGAAACTGGGGTCTTTGGTAAAATCTGGCTGCCTGGTTTTGCATTGCAGCATGCTGCTGATGGCTGCAGGCCTCCGAGATTGGTCACTCAGCTGCACTTCACCAGCTGGCCTGATTTTGGTGTGCCTGTCTCTCCGAATGGTATGCTTAAGTTTCTCAAGAAGGTTAGGAGTGTCAACCCAGCCCATGCTGGACCAATCATAGTGCACTGTAGGTAAGATTGCTAAGACTAAAAGGGAGAGTTCACCCCAAAATGAAAATTCTTCCTTCATTTACTCACTCTTATGTCTTCCAAACCTGTATGCCTTTATGGTTCTGAGGAACACAAAAGTATGTTGTAAAGTATGTTGGTAACCAAACAACATCAGCACCCATTCACTTTAATTTTCACTATTTGACACAAAACCACTCAAAATACATTTTATCAAAATATCTTGTTTTGTGTTGCACAGAATAAAAAGTCAAATAGGTTTGGAATGACATAAGTGTGAGTAAAATGATTAAAGAATTTTCATTTTCAGGTGAACTATCCCTTTAATGCAAGCAAAAACAGGCTAAAATAGGGCAAATGTCAAAATGTGTCCCCAATAATATATTTAGTAAATGCAATTCAACATCGCAGTTAAAACTGATCTGTTGCCTTTTTTGTATCAATTTAAATGTGATAATACTACAGAGTACTCTTTCTGGAAGCTGACGGCATTATCAAATTAGACATAATACTGAAAAAAAACATTGTGGATATGTGGATTTACAGAAGAACATTTGAGAATGAAGTCAGTGTAATTTGGCAAAATACTCATTTGAAACCCTGTATATTTCAGCTACAACAAGCAGTCTGAAATGCAGAGTATGCAGGAACAACCACCAACACAGATGTCTTAGGGCACTTTGTGTGTGTACAGCTCAGCTGTTTTAGAATGCCGACCCCTGATGTGTTAAAGCTGTATGTGATGTTCCTCACTGCAGTGGAATGGGAAACCAATCATTGTGCTGTATGAAATAATAAAATAAGCTTAACTGTATCAGTTGTAACGCACTACAAATATATATTAAGGACCTTCAATATTTTTTATTATTAGATACATGCTGGAAAACAATCTCTCCTATTAATATTATTATGCAGAGACAATGATAAGCTAAACGTTTATTATCAAAACATTGCTATTTGTGTCAAAAGCCTGACATAACAACACTAGCTCTAATGGTGTGTGCTGAGTTCGGGGCGGGGCTACCTATTTGACTGACCAATCGTAGACAGGAGGGTTTGAGAAACCTGTTTGAAAACAAACATTATTATTAAAACATGCTGTGTAAATTACACTTTATTAAGCAATTCTGATACCTACTGCAAAGTGCTGCATCTATAATACTGGTAGAGTGCCACAGGACTGGTAATATAAGAATGATCCCTTGTTTAATTGACTTGAGATAATTAGCTAGCCCAAGATAGTAATACAAAGACCCTGCAGTTTCACCCACATTATCCCATTATTCATTCCTGCATGTCCTATTTTACACTGCACCATTAATTTTCTCTGTCTTTCCTCTGTGTAGTGCTGGAGTTGGCAGGACTGGGACGTTTGTCGTGATTGATGCGATGATGGATATGATGCATGCTGAAGGAAGGGTGGACGTGTTCGGCTTTGTATCCAGAATACGAAGGCAGCGCTGTCAGCTTATTCAGACTGACGTAAAGAACATTAAGCAGCATTCTCCTCCTGCTGATACTGATTCATTGCTTTAACAGTGAAAAGACATCAAGTTTTCTTTTTCTAACCCACAGATGCAGTATTCATTTATTTACCAGGCCCTTTTGGAGCACTTCCTGTATGGCGACACTGAGTTAGACATCGCCTCTCTGGAGGGCCACCTCCACAGACTCCACCACACACACGCACACATGGACCGAGTTGGTCTGGAGGAGGAATTCAGAGTAAGAAACACTTTCCTATCAGTTGATAACATCTGTTAGCATAACAAGTCTAACAGCTTGTCATTTACAGTATAGTACGACCGATCTGCTTTGGCAGACTGTGAAATTCATACGGACATGTTGCTTTGTTTGGAACCTTCTCAGAAACTGACGAACGTTCGTATAATGAAGGAGAATATGAGAACTGGAAATCTGCCTGCCAACATGAGGAAAAACAGAGTACTGCAGATTATCCCATGTAAGAGGATATATGTGCAGATTTAACCATTTTCTTTCTTTCTTTCTTTCTTTCTTTTTCTCACAATATAATATAATATTGTGAGAAAGTAATAATTATTAATATAATTATCTTTTTATTATCTGATTGCCAGATGACTTCAACAGGGTGATATTACCCATGAAAAGAGGCCAGGAGTTTACAGATTACATCAATGCATCTTTTATAGATGTAAGTATTCCTTTTACAACAATACCATTAATATGCAATGTTAATGTATTGTGACTGTAAACTGTATCAAGTAGTTTCGTAGATCTAAGATCAGATTCTCTATATATAGATACTCTATATATTAGATACTCTATATATAGAGTATACCTATACATACATAGAATACTAGAATATTACAGAGATGATCAGTTTTGAACAGTTTGTGTATGTGTTACGTGTGCAGGGTTACAGACAAAAGGATTACTTCATTGCATAAGAACAGTTTGCGTATGTGTTACCTGTGCAGGGTTACAGGCAGAAGGATTACTTCATTGCATAAGCACAGTTTGTGTATGTGTTACCTGTGCAGGGTTACAGGCAGAAGGATTAC
>JAZGTJ010020475.1:0-10373 GCA_036877575.1 Botia almorhae
CTGTTAGCGAACATTTCTTTGATCTAACAGTTCACCTCATACATCTCGGCACTGTCTTTGAGCCTCTGTTTAGGACAGGCTGGACACTGTATGCTTTTGAATCCAAACAGCAAAGCCGCCCCTCCCAGAACCTGTACCAAAGCACCCACCCACCCAAAGTAGAGTGACCCGGCAGGGTGTAGCGTTAGTCGGGGTGGCTTCTGTAAGTTGAGTCCCTGGGTCTCAGATATGGTTGAATCCACCTCGATCCCCAGCTTTGAGAGATGGCTTGTGTACACCCCCAAAGCAGCCAGACTGAGAACACCCGCTAGCGCCACCAGCAGGCCACCAGCTCCCGCTATACTCCTGAGAGGGATGTCGGTCCAGCATCGAACGCCCACACTAGCGAGTACAATCCCTGCACCGCACAAGAAGAGGGATGACAGCACCATCCCCTGGACCAATCGAAGACGAGCATCCCGTTGGTAGGAGCCCGACACTGGCCAGCATTCTTTAAGCTCAGAGTGCACCACCTGCAGGCAGCTTTCCCACAATCCATCTGAACGAAGTAGGAGGAGCTCCGTGGATCCACCACGCCCTGCCGCACCCAGCCGCGCCTGCCCCTCCCTCCACTGAGGCGTGATCGCGGCGGTAAATACCAGCACAAGGCCCAAGGGAGCAAAGACCACCCCCATCAGCATGGACGCAGGAGTGTGCATCACGTGGAAGTTCGATTAGCCTTCGCTTGGTGTGTAGCTGAGCGGACAGTCGCAAGATATCGCCGACCCTCGTTTGGGACGGCGCAAAACGTGAAGCTGAGCCAAACAGCTGTCACCACCACCAAGGACCTAATGAGGTAAAGAGATTTAGATTAAAATCATTCTACTCACATCAGGATGAAAGATCCTAGAAGATTCTTTCATACAAATCAGCCCAGACGTAAAATCCACTCTAAGACCCATTGGTGGAAACCGATTTATGATCTGTCTGGTGCTGCTTGAGCAGTCTGTTAGATCTAAAGAAAGAGAGAGAGAGAGAGAGAGAGAGAGAGAAAGAGTGTGTATATGCATGTCTTGTTAGCTGATGATTCTCCTTTGAGCTCTAAGAAACATCGTCACTCTTGGCAACCAGCACAGCGGAGGCGAATGGCCGTCTGTTGCTAAGAGACAGTAACCTAGACAGTCCCATGGCTGCATCTTTTGTGGTACATTTAAAATGGTCCTAATTTTATCAGCTATAAGTGTTTGCTCATAAATGTGTTTGCAACCTGATTATATGTTTTGCAGCTTTTCATGTTGTTTTCTTTTGATGTCTGTCTTGTTCTGACGTTGTCAGCGTGTGTTTGTGGGAGTGTACGTTTGCTGTTTGTGGGAGTGTATGCTTGCTTCTCTGTTTGTCTATGGTGTCGCAGAAATGGAAACTGTTGCTTTATATATTTTGAATTATTCTGAAGGGTCTGCGTAAACAGGAAGCCAGATGCCTGGGGGACGTAGCAAGCTGACACATAGACACAAACACACACACAGAAAACAAGTACAAAAAAAACTAGAGAGTTGTACTGCAAAGAAAAGCTTTTAATGCTGAACAATCCACAAGCCCCTAAAACACCACAGTGATCTGCAGAGTATCCGCAGCACCTAATTTGTTCTTAATTAACACCTTCAAAAGTAATCTGCGTGAGTTCACATCGCCACGCATTGCATGTTTTTGAGATTACAGTTATGAGAATAGGTCAATTTGTGTCTATCATCGCATCATTTTCCAACCTTTTTCCTGTTTCAGTCACTTTTGTTGCATGGCAACCCAAAAAAACAAACATTAAAAGGCAACACGCAGTAATAAAGGCGCAACAGACATGCCACACCAACAAAATGCGGTTTCTCGCATTCCTTCCTTCAGTTGTAAATGCAAGTGAAAGCACCTGACGCCTCTGACACCTGTTTTCACACTGTGTTAGTCGTGAAATATCCGGAAAAATCAGCAAGGCAGTGTGATCAGAAGGAGGGCATTCCAGTTTTTGTTGTTTTCCCACTGATGGGTAAACAGATAAAAATTCATCTCATCTCTGCTGGCTGAAAAAATGATCTCAGACCAGCATAAATTCCCAGATGCCTGATGCTGAGTTAGTGCTGGTGAACTGGTGAAGCTAGCTGACCGGCTTGTTTTTTCTGGTATAAATGGAAGACCAAAGAAATCAGGCTAGTTAAGCACATTAACCCACATACAAGCATCAAAAACACAACAATGGTGGTCTTTATAGCAGACAGCATGAGAGGAATCAACAGGGTGTGCCTCTGCAAACTACCCACAGCAGATATCATAGACCGAACATGCTCAGAGAAGCAGAAATGATGGATATAAAAACACGACAGGAAAGAGGACAGACAGACGCAAGTGCAAGACCCGCTCCGCTGACCCTGTTTTGTGCTCGCCCTGGTGCTTAAAGTCATTCATCCATCATTAGCTCACATCACACCAAACAAAGCTGTCATCCACTCACCTCTCCGCAGAAGATCTGTTCTCCTCTATGCACACGAGGACGAGAGTCAGACAGTGGAGCGATTATACAGTTGCTCTCTTTATTAATTTTGACAGATTCCCTGTCCTCTCTCTCCCCGACTCGCTCTCTCTTTCTGATTCTCTTCTGCCTTGTGTATGTGTCTTTCCATACACCCCCGTCCTCCTTTTAAACAGGCACACACGCAACAGAACAAACAGCAAGCCCAACGTGTGCTGACTACAATATGTAGTCTGCTAGCTTAAGGCAACCAGAGGATCAAAACATTGAAAGATAGAGCTGGAGATGGAAGGAGAGAGATTAATTTAAAGGGACGTGCTATTATTGCATGCATTAGTCAGGGCAAACCCCCCTCCAGGTTTTGCTTAGATTTGTCAGGTTTGGCTGACTTTTTGGATCAAATATATGATGAAATCCCCACAACACACACCTACATATATAAAACCTCGGGCGGGTGTCAGTTTTAGATGACGCAAATGACATTCACACTACTGACTCATGAAAAACACAAAGCTAATGTACTTCTCTCGTCTTTAATGCTCTTAAGTTTTTATTAAAGAGCTTAAAAGGAAATCAGTGTCCAATGGTTCTCCAGCACAACAGATTTATGATGGTTTATTGATCTCTTGTGGGACCTGAACCTGCAACCTTTTGGTTCCCAACCAGAGCTAGAACCACTAGGCTGTACCACCATACCTATCTCTATGATGGCACCTCAATGTCCCTGTTGCTTTTTAAAAAGTGCTGTCAATTATTTCAGCAGTTTGGCTAACTACAATCACATACCCTCTCTCCAAAACCTCGCCCTCTATAGACATGTCATCAAACCTGATGTCATTAAACCAGCGCTCACAGAGTGATTTACAGGCAGAGAGCGTTTTTATTGATTGGCTTTCTAATTGGCCAAAAAAGTAGGCCGCTCCTTTTTGTTGTTTACAGAGCCTAGAGCACAGAATCAGGTATGATTTGTTAGGGCACCTATTTCATCTGTAGGAACACACACACAGTGCACAGAGCAGCAACTTAACACAATGACAAACCATTTGTTTAGGATTTTTTATTTTATTTGCCTTATAAAAGCTGTTGCAGTAAAAAAGGAAAACACAGCTTTAGTATATCAATAATGTATGACAGCAACACGAAGCATTTGAAATGTACAAATCGTGTGAAGCAAAATCCACAACTGAAAAGTCACCGTAATTAACCAGATATTTGGGCAAATTCAATATCGCAGTGGTTTGTCTGAACTTTACTAATCTTAATGTCGAAGGGAAGAAGGGTCGGTCGTCCCAGCAACCGGTATAGCCACACAGATTCGAAATGTGTGGAGCCAGTTTTTATATCTGGCTATTGAAGTCTAGGTGAGCGAAAACACTCACAGATATGCAGCCCTTTAAGGGTGGAAATGTGCGACTTAAAAGTCTGAAACGCTCTCGGGTGTGTGGAGGGTTTCGTATGTGAAACTAACAGGCTAAAAGTTACAGCACCCTGACTGGAAGTGTACTGAAGTAACATGCGGCAAGATTAAAAATATGCAAACCACCATCGGAGCATAAAGCGATACAACCGCCTCACATCCTGTTTAGAAATGACGAGCTTATCGTAAGCAGCAAAGAGGCAGCATAAAAAAGGCAAGTTTATCGTTGAAATAATAACAAATAGCTTTAAAATCGAGTTAACACACAAACATTATGATATTTATGTCTATTTACAGTTCATATTTACACACAATTAACCTTGTAATTCATAATTGCTCATGTTATAAAATAATTGTTGATAAAATATTTTTAAAAAAGTATAAACGAGGTAAGTGGTATGTACACCACGAACATTGAAACTGAAAATGTTATAACTGGCAGGTAGGTTCTTTTGTTTCCATGGCGACGGCTCTGCATGGCACTGCAGAATCTGGCTCTGGGTTGCTTGCGTTTTTCGATTGGAGGGGCAGTAAGAAGCTGCCAGCAGGGTCAGGTGTCGTGTCACGGGCTGATAATGTCATTTAGAGTTCCATAAGCGTGACCTGGAAGTGGTTGACCACGACTTCAGAAATCTCGATAAGAAAGGCAGAGTGGTTGCTGTAATGCTCGATTATGTTGTCATCCATGTTCACAAAGATCCTGAGTATGTAAAGAAAGAAACAAGGTTAGTGATCAAGAACACCAACACAAACTCAATGACTCACAATTAGCCGTCGGAATTAAAACTGACGGATTAAAAGTTTACCGATGGATGTCTACAAATTAGGCCATTCACAAGACTCTAACTTTCTCATGAAGCACAAAGAATAAATTGTGTCTTAATGAGTAAACAAAGAAACCTTAAGCATTCCTTCACAATCTGCTCAAGCCTTCATCATTTTCTCCCTAAGGGCAGACCCTGATTTAAAAAAACAATCTTTATCTGAGACATTTCAATCTTATGACTAACGCGAACAATTGGCACAATGCTTGACTCCACCAGTTAGATCAGCCAGCGTGTGCATCTAGCAGACACGGTATGTGCGTGTCTATGACAGACTAACAGCGATGCTGTGCCAGCTCTCCCAGGCCTGAGGGTGGAGGGAGTATGATTGAAGATTGGAGTGAAAGAGAGAGAGAGAGAGAGGGAATGTGGCCCGACCTGTCTCTGTCCTTCAGCCATATCATCATCTAACGGCCTGAGGACAGCTGAGCTCCACGTTACACGGCTCTAGGCGAGGATGAATAACATGTGCTGGTGCTGGACATGTTTCTTTAAACCTATCTAGGTCAGAGTGGCTCTACAAATGCTCCAGCAGGTGTGTGATAAAGCAGGTGAGGGATCGTCTGCTTAAGCATGACCAACAGCGGTACAATTATGTGCTTTATTTTAATGAGATTTATTACACAACTGTCTAGAATCCTTGATTCCCACTGGTTCATTTAGGCACTCTGCAGCCAATTATTGCTTTTATAATGTCCCCAGCAACCAATCAGCTACACTGTGCTAGCTTTGGGTGTTTTGTATCAGTCTACAGTCTTATTTTTCCTCACATTTTTAAACATAATTTGGACTGATGAATTTTTCATGTCCATGTATTTATTAATTTAGTACGCTGAATAAGTGGGATAATGCAGTCAGTTGGTCATTATTTAACAAAAAACATTTAGGATCATACAAGAGCCCTTCACCTCATACAATCATACAAGGGTCCTAATCACCCATCCTCATTTTGCACTAATAAGGACTGACTTTACAATATCCCCTACATACTATACGATGCATTGAGGTGAGTTAACCAGTGAGACGCTTATACCCGTACATATTCCGATAAGGATGAGTTAGCAGGTAAACGCAAATGTCTACGCCATGTCACGGTTGACCACCAACCAAAGAGATAAATTCGGCTCTCATAGCCGGGGCTCATTAAATTGCACGTAGCGTCTCCTACACAAACAGACGCCAGCGCTGCCTTCCTATCAGGGCCTCATCTCTGCTGTTCTTCTCTGACCTTCATAAACCGCAAATAACACACAACAATGAGATGACTCAACCCATGTTGAAATCATCCTGTCTTCCTTCTTTTGTCTGTCTTTTTATTCGCCCTGTTTTTAAAGGGGAGCAGCAATCATCACATTCCAAACACTACAGATCTCCTGTCAACCCGGTCTGTCGACTTTGCTTCCAGGCAACTTGTAGAGATAGAGCTCAGATTATAAGAAAAGGGTTTAACAGTCATTCGTCTGAGTGAAAGAGGACATTTCAAGATCCCTCTCGGTCAATGACTTTATCACAGCACGCTGTTATTAAAATTCCACAGGAACTTTTAAAGAAGACGTCGGACAAGGTGCTAAGGTGCTAGAGGTAAACCGTATATTGTGCGACAAACACTGAAAGCATTGTTTAATACTGTTATGAGCGAACACTTAATCACCACAGATGTCCATCAAAATTATATCTTAAACATTTCGCCCAATGCCACAATAAAATTATTGAGTTTGAAGGCAAACGTTAGAAATATCTCACCCTCTTCTGCATTTCTTGAAGATTTTCCCAATGGTGTCCTCTTGCATACCATACTTTTCAGAAATCTGAGAAGGCAGAAAGGACATCAAGTCAAGTCTTAATTACAATTCTTCTCAAGGTCTGAGGTGAGATCTTCACAAATATGCGTAACGGAAAGAGAGGCGAAAACTCACCGCCTCCCTCAGGCCTTTGAGGGTCGGTGTGTTTAACATGAGGGCATCAAACACTTCCTCAGTTTCTCGCCTGACATAGAGCAGAACTGGAAAAAAGAAACAAAGAATTTATTATTAAAATAGTCTAAAAACAGCAACTGAAGTTACGTTGATACGTTTGCAGCCAAAGTCGAACCTCTCTGTTGCTCATCTCGACGTGGTTGTTTGCTTGGCGGGGAGCTGCTCTGGTCACCACTGTCTGTGTAGCAATTAACGCGTTTCATTGAGGTCCTGTCACTGTCTTCCTGGTTAACAGGGGGCACCTGGACAACAGCACACAGATCAGTTTTAAAACACTCGTCTTTTGCATATTTGCATGCTGATGATAACCATGATAGCGACATCACCATAGTTACATTTCTAAATGTGAAATCTCCCCCCACCCCTTGGGTTCTGGTTTATGTAACGATGCCAAGCCGATGCCAATCCAGTGTTGTTATGAAATATAACAGGTGTGAAACACACACACGCTCTGGACTGTGGGAAAAGGCCAGTCTCGACAGCATCTATTCCTCCCTCTCTTAGACAGTGTCAATACTGATGAAAAGCAACACCAGCAGAATAACAGCGTGTGTGTGTGTGTGTGTTTAGGATCCCATGGGTTAATCCCGGCATCAGCCGTCCCCTCCTCAGATGAGTTTCGTTTGCCGTACCAGCAGCGCACCAGTTAGCATGTCTGATCTCGACATCACTTTCTCTCCTTTTTTTCCAAGCCCACTTTTTTTCCCACCGCATATTTTCCCACACTTTCCGCTCTCGCTCCTACGCTCTCGGCCCTCAGGGTGTTGCTGTACATGACTCAACAGTGTTGCGGTAAGCCGCATATCCTGGGATTTAGGGAAGAGCGTGCGTGTGATAGACAGAGTGGAGGACGTACCAGGCCGCAGCGCTGCATGGTGCTGAAGTGCATCTCTGGGATAAATAAAACAGGTTGCGTGACGTGATCATCCAGGGTCTTAAAATACGTGCAGTCCTTTCCCACTGAACTGGAGACCAGGGACTGTTTAGAACCTGCAAAAATATACGGAAACATCATCTCGTTAATACATACAAGCACAATCGCAAACAAGCACTTACAGAATATAGATCATGTTTAAAATAGCACTTTTTGGTTGTTGTTGCAACCATTGACTTGGCCGCCTGTCTAGGGGCCCCTGCGTAATTTTAGTGTAGCATCGTAACATTAGTGTAGCATAGTGTAGCATACGTAATTTTAGTGTTTTACATATGACTGAAAATATGTGTGTAAAAATTAGTGTCAGCTTAAGGTTTGTGTCAAATGAACAGGTTTCAATTCAATGTTCTGAGGTAATGACAGTTTGTTTGCACAGGTAACAGGTCACAACAAGGACACTAAGATGCAACGGGGGAAGATATGTATTAGGAGTATACTTCTCTTAGTACATTTTTCATAGGGTGGTAATGGGTGTTCCCTGTGTCTCAGGCTACAGTTATATAACTGATGGCACTCACCGTTGTTGCTGGAGTCATTCTTAGTTCTCCTCTTGGATCTCTTCCTGTCCTCATCTCTCATCTTCCTCTCTGCTCCCTGCAAACATCGGAACCCATTAAACCATTTAGAATCAGAGGCTGGTTAATTGTAGAACATTCTGAATGTTCTACCACATTGGAACATGCGTGCAAACTTCTGTGGAACATCATTTCTCAATACAGAATCTTAAAACGCTGAAACCACTGGTCCTGTAAACAACTCGATATGAGTTCATGTCTCATTTAGTGTCAGCTGTGTGGTAAATATGCATTTGATCCATCTAGAACCACAGCAATCCTGCGCTGCACTCAGTCCACCTGCTGCTGCTAAACCAGTCAGACGTGTGTGTTAAATCAGACCTTCCCATCATGCATTTCCCCCGCACACTGTCAAAACAGCTAATGGCAACTGCCGACATTACAAACACAAAGGATTTGAAGGAGATGAGCGAGATACTGTAGAGCAGTCTGGTGCCGTTTATCTGATTCGCTAAACAAAAAGATGAATAGGAATCAGAAGAAGAGAGATAGAAATGATAGACTGGAAGAAAAACATGAAAACAGGAACATGCAAATTGAAAGCAAGAGATCAGGGGTCAGAGACAGTTTGCCACTTTTTCAAGGACAATAGTAGGTCGCAATGGTGCTGAGTCAGGATTACGGTTTGCTTAAGAGCTTGTGACACAGTCCAAGATGAATTACACAAGTTACAGAGAGTCTACCTCTTTATCCCCATTTAACACTGGTCACGCCCTGATAATGACTTTACTGTAAATGCATGTGATCCGAGTTTAACTTTCTTCAGAGCTTTGAATGCATGCATGCATGCATCTATTAATGCTGCGATGCGATTCACTTTTGACCGTGAATGCGCCTGATGCGAGACCTGCACCGTTGGGATAATGTTATTGGGCACTGGCTCACCTTATCACAGAAGATCTTGACCTGACAAACAGCTCTGTGAATGAGACGGTTGTTCCCTGAGCTGTAATCGTAGGTGTCGATCTGCAGATTTAGAGGAAGACCTTTGACCCCTTTTTGGGAGGAAAAATCAGTGCTCAGGGAGTTGATGCCGATGTGCACCTGTGAAATATCGGGAGACACATTTTAGATCCTTCGTAAGCCAGGAGATGAAACCACGTATTTATTGCACAACAATGACAGAACATTTAATATTATAAAATAGAAATGCAAGTGAGCTCATGTGTTAGTTGGATCATGTACAGGCCTGCCATCAGTACACCGGTTATAAAAAAATTATGCTTCAAATAAGTCTCTTTACGTCATAGCAAAAGGAAGGGTCAGGAAAGAGACACGTTAGATGTGTCATATGCAAATATGACATGAATAATCGTTTAATAATTCAGATTTATTACAGACGGAAAGGAGTGTCCATATGGAGGACAGGATGACAAGATCAGACACGCTCGGATGCGGACAAAAGCAAAACAAAAAAACAATCATCTACAGAACAATTATGAGGGCAGGAGGATGGATAAACTGTTGTCCAAAAAGATATTCCTAGTTCCTCAAAGCAAGCAGTTAAACTGGCACAATGGTTGTGCTGATGAATGGGAATTTAGAGAACTGAGGTTAGAGGAGCGAAATCGGTTTATTCCAATCCTGATTTTTATTATATAACACAATTTTTCTCTCCAAGGAAATCTCTCTCTCTATAACGTTCTTTCATTTATTCATTTGTTATTTCCTTCTTTCTCTCTCTGTGCTCCACCTGCTGTGAGTTTCGTTGTCCCACCCATCACTGCCTCGGGGCATGCTGAAGTTTGCCCTCTGTTTCTCTTCTTCCCTGCTTTCCTCCCTCTCTCTCTGTTTCTTGTTCTCTTTTCATTCTCTCTAATGACAGATGCCTGAGGAGGTCACATACTGTAGATACCACTGCTTACTGACACTCCTCTAAATGATCCTTTCTTCAGCCATCATTTCACACAAACAGGTGACAGGTGAATCTGTGTGTGTGTGTGTGTGTGTGTGTGTGTGGTCGTACCTTTGCTTCTTCATTGGTGTTCCAGATAAAGGACAGAGCATTGAAAGCAACCTCCTCCACATTACTTATTCCACTAAAGACTTCCTTGTAGTCAGCTGAGAGTCCATACAGAAGAGCGTGTTAAAACAAGTGCATGACAAAGCACATATAACAATTTAAATTACATTTGACTTCATGGCAAATG
>JAZGTJ010020476.1:0-10372 GCA_036877575.1 Botia almorhae
TTTAAGTAGAAGTGGGGGTGTGTTAGTAAATTAGTCAAGGAAGTAAAGACGAAAAAGATAAGTTTTTAGTTGTTTCTTGAAAATGGCTAATGACTCATTCTGATGGAGATCTGGAGTTCGTTCCACCAACCGGGCAGAGTGAAAGAGAGAGTCCGGGAAAGTGATTTCTTCCCTCGTTGGGATGAAACCACAAGGCGACGGTCGTAAGCTGAACGCAGATTTCTGGTGGAAATCTGGTGTTCTCACCCTGTAGTAGAAATTTACTGCTTTTAGTAGGGTGCTATTAAAACCTCTGTTGTTGTGAGCTAATCCATTATCTTTGCAATGTGATATTAATGTAATGTTAATATTAATTAATTTGCATTTTAAACTGTGACCCATTTTGGCCATTTTTTATGCATATTTTTTACTTCTGCTAATAAAAAGGTCCACGAGAAGCAATGTATGGATAGTAATGCTCAAAACTTTCACTAATAATTCTGCTTCTGCTCCACCCCATGTTTTCCAAATTTCCTGGTCCTCATTGACTTGACAGAAACTCTGCTCTGAGCATTCCTGGGGCGAGAAAAGCAGATGTCTGACTATCACAAAAACCCTTCCTGCTTTAGGCAAAATCACACAACTTCATTCCGGTTTCACTCCGCATCGCTCACATACCTGAAGTGAGAACACAATAAGTGGAGTGGAGTTGTTTCTGTAAGCAGTGTAGCTGAACTGCCAGAGCATTGAGTTAGTGGAGCAAAAGCTTGTGGGTTGGCTCTCCTGGGAACACATGTACTGATCAAATGTATAGCTTGAATACACTGTAAATTGTTTTGGATCCAAATGGATAAATGTAAATGAGCCAAAGAGTTTCTCCTTGTGCTGTTAAACTAAATATCTCACTCACCGAACTCTGCTTAACCAATCAAATTAGAGCACCAGAACTTTTTAATTTTAAGATATTACTGCTGTTTTACGATCGTAGACTGTTTGCCATGTTTACATTTACGCATTTGGCAGACGCTTTTATTCAAAGTGACTTACATCGCATTATACTATATGTTGTTTCTGAGTATGTGCGATCCCTGGGATCGAACCCATGACCTTGGCGTTGTTAAACCATTCCCTAACCACTGAGCTAAAGGAATGCTCAATGTTTCACCCCGAGATCGTATTTATAAAGCTCAAAGTATCGATTTTTTTCCCCAAGTTTCACATTTTGTAACAAGTTAACTTTCCCCATTAAATGTCTCTCCGTACATTCCACAAAGGGTTGAGGTTGCCATAGTTACTAAATAAATTAAGCAGTCTTCAAAGCAAGTGCTTTTATAGCTGTCATAGTTACTTTTCCTTACCATACAATCTAATAAAAACAGATGAAAAGAAGCAAGTAAGATGTGTGTCAGGGAGACGTTTGGTTTCAGCGCGCACTTTTTATAGCCATCAAATAGTTCTCCAGGAGACACTTTTAGAAATTTTCATCATTGTTTTAGCAAACAAAGAACACCGTTTTTGACACGTTCATATTTTAAACGCGCCCTTGATGTCATAAGGAACTGTCCGTATCTTAAAAGCCTAAATATGAAATATGAGGCGTGCGGTACGGTAACCTAACCGTAATCTTTTGTATCATCTGGAAAACATGAATGTATTTTCAGAAAGAGAAACAAACCGATGAAAAGGGACGAGTGAATTGCAGGATGGGTCATTTGTAACTAGGATGGGTCATTTTACAACTACAGAGAGAAATCTGTTGGTATTTAAAGAAAGTGTCGTTTTTAAACGCTGCCCCTCTCAGTCATTACCGTTGTCAACATAATTATCATTGTTATCATCGTCGGCGCGATTATTTTCATCATTATCTCTCTTTTAGCTAATTGACTCGGAGTCGTCGTTGCCTCTCAGACAGCCCAACAGACGGACGAGGAAAGTCAACATCTGCGTTCCGAGGTTGACTCGTCTGTGGAAATAATAACTGCATCTCAACAACTGCGCACCATTATTGGGGAGAAATGACGGTTGTTGGAAGCGCCGGGGCCCTTTGTGAGGCTTTTGTGAGGCTGGGTCAAAGGCTTGGCCAATAATAGCTGCTTCTAAAAAGAGAGAGAGAGAAAAAAAACAATATTAGCTATTTGAAAGTCGACTATTAATGTGTGAGTGAAGATGGAACGCCACGTGATGAGTTCAAACACAATTACGTTAATTAACTTAAATCAGTTCTAACAGAATTAGTTTTTCTTTTTCTAGAAGACTAATTATCGCACGCGGCTGAGAAGAAATGAACCACAGTAAACATATCTGAATGTACTGTAGATTTTCCAAGCAACTGCGAATTCACTCCAAAACACGTTTCATTCATTTAAGAAATCTAAAGAAATTGTACGAATTTATATTAAAATAAATTTGAGATGACGCCGAATATGCTCATTCATTTGTATTTTTTTATTACTGTATTACAGTCATTTTTACTGTGTTGCAATAAAAATGTGTTTTATTTAAATCGGCATAAATGAAGGACAGTACAGCTTTATTTACGAAACTGTAAATACAATTGCTGAGGAATTCAACAATACAAACACATCTCCAAATACTTTACAATTTCAATATTACGTTCTTTTTTTATTTTTATGTAATGAAAAAAGCAAAAGGTTTTTAGGTAAAAGTTTTTTGGTTTAAGTATGTAAAGAGAATTTGAGATGACAATCGTATATAATATATCGTATAAAATATCTTTCTATTTCTGGTGTGTATTGTGATCTGTACACTTCCTAATATGTCCTTGACAGGTTCTGTGAGATTCATCCGTGCTTGAAAGAAATCGACAATACTTGTGATTTAGAGGTTCTCCTCGCAGTAAGATGAAACACAACTGTGAGTGAACAGCCTGCAGAACAGCGGGGGTTATGACATCACATACAGTATGCCCTTTGCTTCCTTTTGCTTCCTCCACTGCAGTGGTTGGGTCTCTGCAAGATGAGCAGCATTAATAACTAAAGGAGCTCTGGGATCCAGAGTCTGATTCTGAACTGCTTTGCAGATCCTTCACACTGGAGTCTGGAGTCACTGATAATAGGGCCCTCTGGGAGCTCGGTACAGTAGAGGGTCTGCAGACTGTCTGCATAAAAAAGGAGCTTCTACTCACGGCCTACTTCTGAAAGCTGCCTACTGAGGGAGAGTGAGGAGCAGCCAATGAGAGGAAGGACGGAATTAGAATGAGAGGGTTCATTCTCATTGAGGCGAGACAAAAGTCGAGTAATTGAGTTCAAGGTGAAAAAGTGACGCCTTCAGCTTTTTAGAGAAAGAACTTCTGTGATTCGGTGATTTGATGCGTGACTGTGGTTTATTTAAGGTAATGTTTATCAAAAGCTTGTTTTATTGTGCCTTTCTCCTTTTAGAAATAGCAAATTTACCATTCCAAGCATCGTGTTTATTTTCATTTTCGTGTAAAAATATTCAAACTGTATTACTAAAAGTCATACCCTGCTTTAATGACTAGTACAGCAGGACAGCTTTTTGACTAGCTTAACCAGTTAAGTTTTGCTGGTAAAGCATTGTTATGTGGTCCACCAGGTAAGTCGGCATCAAACCACCACAAACCAGCCATGATCAGCTAAAGTTTCATGCAGGGTTTGGGAGTTCCTCAGTGTATTTTGTACATTGCTTTTGCATCCAAAGAAACCTTGTTTTTCCTGAGCAAACAAAGTCATTAGGTGTTTGCCCAGAGATGAACCTGTGTGTTGATACAGCCGGTTGTTTGAACAGGGCAGAGAGCTCCAGAGAAGCAGTGGATATTCCTGGGTTCATTAACAGCTTACAGGTACTGGCTCAACAAACCAAGAAAACAAATCAAAGGGAAATCTCTCCAGGCTACATGCAGTAGGGCAGAGGTCAAGTGCTTGTGTGCAGCAAAACACTGAATCTGTTCTGTAGAGTTTGTGTTTGTTTGGACTGTCACTAGTCTACAATGCTGAAACGATGCTGAAACGATGCTGAAACGACTCAACACATCAGAACATCATGTGATGCAAGAAGAGACGTGAAACATTAAATTTTTCCAGTATGCAGTTTTTAAATAACATTACCTCCCTAGACATGACAGAGCTATAAACTTTGATTTTTTGTCACATGGAGAACTTTGTCTCATTTTTTTTTGACATACTCCCTGAAGTGTTCAGATTTGGACGGCGTGTCCCAATTGTATCTCTTTTTGCATTCTCCTTCTTTATCAAGACAGAAAGACATTAATACACATCATCAGGGCTTTAACCTCCTTCCAGCTGTAGCTTAATTATGTTCTAGGTTTAAGGCCCCATCTGTCAAAAAGTGCAAGATGTGTTAAAAAAGTGAAACCTCTTGTCGTCTTGTTTTTTCTTAAAATCTCTGTCTTGTCCAACGGCTACACTCACCCTGTATTTAGGAATACAGGTGGGTGACTTACACAGTGAACAGTAATTGTCTTATAATAGCAGGTTTGTCAGGAAATCAGTGGGGTGGCTGGTCGCCGCGGTCACACTCCACCTCTGCGCGACTGCCAGGACGACTGCATCCTTTTGTGCGACAGAAAGACAGAAATTGATTTTTTCTTTCATTCCGTGCAAACCTGGCGACGAGAGCGATGTGAGAATGAAAAATAAATGTTCTTTTTACACCTAAAAATCTGTAAGGTGTTTACAAAGAAAGATTCATTTGCGCGCGATGCGTCTTCAGCAGGGGCTGAAGTCTGTACGCGCCGCGCCCAGCGTCTAACAAACGCTGAATAATTCATGCTAGAACTCCTCCGTCTTCACAGCAGAACAGACGCCACGGTCCAAATTTCGTCTTTGAAGCTCGAGAGCGGCCACTTTCCCACAATAACCTCCGCACGTTGGCTGTGTTGGAAGGAGGATATCTGACGGCGTCACTCAAACGATGAACAGAACAGAAGTGCAAGGGCGAGGCTTTCCGCGGATCCGCGCGTCTCTCGCAGTGAAGATGGAACGGTCATTAACAGTCAATGAGAGAAAACCCCGGAGCTTTTGAGGGACAGCAGCTTGATAATTCAATCTGTCAAAGCTCTACAAACTCGTCCAATTAGCCAGACAGGAGACGCCGTTGACCCACTGTTATCTTATTTAGCGAGGCAAAAACAGCTCTTTGGCAGACGTTTTTACCCAGGCAGGCCCACTGTTGAAGCATTCGGGTCTGGCTGGCCTTGGAGCAACAGTGAAGGGCTTCAATTATGGAATCTTAAGGTGGTCTATAACTTTGGTCTTGGTCTTGTCGGATGTTATTTCAAGGGTTCAGTATTTATGATACAATGCTGCAATGAAGGCAACGTGAACAGCATTTAGGAGATGATGCATTTCCAAGAAAATATATAGAGCCTTTATCTATTTTTGCCCCTCGTTTGGAACATATAGCCGTTTAAATTAATCACCGACATGTTGTGCACATCCCACATTCAATTACATTGGAGGTTAGACACTAAAGACTGAGATTGAGCTGATGTCGGTACACAGATGGTCGGGGCTGCTGTGCTAATTGACAGCTAAAGGATGTGTAATCTGAAATAGTTGCAAGGTGGAGTTGTTAGACACAAATGAGATTTGGGAGTATATGTTCGTTCTTTAGGGCCGATCTTTCGAAGCATCTCTCTCACACACACACACAGATCTGTGGAGGGTCAGAGCTGAATTAGCGCCACAAGCCAATTAGCCTCCTCCCACACTCTCTATTACAGATGCTTCTTTAGGCAACATAGAGGTTTCTAATTAAACTCTAAAGAGAGCCTGATGTTTGTGTGTGTGTGTGTGGTCCTAGTATTCACTATAGTAAAACCAGTAAAGTTTGACCTTGTCGGTCACATTTTGAGGTCCTTATGAGGAAACAAGCTTATAAATCATACAGAATGATCTATATATTGGAGACCCATCTGATTATATCTGATCATTTACTGAACTTTGTACCCAAATGTCAGCAAAGTTTTTTTTTTAGAATTGTTAACATACGGTTAGGGTTAGAGTGTGGGTTTGGTTGTATGGTTTATAACTAGCTTTGTGTAAAATACTAGAAATCACTGGAATGTCCCCATTTAGTTAGATAAGTGTGTGTGGGGGGGGTTGAATATGTGGTTTACAAGGACACCAATGTGTGTAATGACGTGTATAACAATATAAACATAGTGGGGACACTTCCTGTCTCCTCCTAAACCAAATCACTTCAATTACAAATCACAAACATTTTGGTGATTTAAAAAATGCCAAATGTTTTATTGTTAGGTTTAGTTTGTGCAATATAAAAACCATTATATTTATGTATACGTTATTTATACAATGTAAAAAAACATTATAAGCTTTCCTGTAGCTCGGTGTGTGTGTTTGTGTGTTTGAGGATGGTGTGTTACTGCTCTGCTGCACTGACTGAAAGATACATATAAGAGGCTCACCTTTCAATGAAAGGTCACACTGGTTGAAATAATTGCCGTGCCCACACACCCATTTCAACACCTCAACATCACTCTAATTGATCTGGCAATTACACTTAATAACACTCTAAAATACTTCAAATTAAAGCATGTTATACCAGAAAGTTCCATTTCTTATTCCGTACTGTCTTGTGAAAACTTTCTCTCAGCGTGAAACCATCGAGCAAAATACCTTCTGAGATCTGTGAGACACGAAGCTTCAAGCCTTGTGGCAGATGTCAAACGAAATGACGTTTCTTTTTTGTCTTTCTTTCGAATGTTCTGAGGCTTTTTGTCACACTGAAAGATGACAAAATATCATTGGTTTCATAATCATAGTTTTTCATTACTCCACTGTTACCCCGAAGACTGTTTAATGTTGATATAAAGGGTTCATCTGTCTAACGACGGGGTCCAAAGCTTTTACTTACTACTAGTGAAAATGCAATTTTCATATTTCAGTACAATATTTTGATTTCACATTTTATCAGCACAACAATTTGAGCGCAAAGTTTAATTCAGAAATAAGCATCAGTTTACTAGACTTTACTACAATATTTACTGTCCTTTTTTAGTTTACGAATATACCAAAGTACATCTTGTGTGTGTCAAAGGAACCCTCTTTATACAATTCATAAACCTGTCGAGGTTTTGATCAAATTCCTGGTAAATTGATATAAAATTGTTTCGATTGTTTTTTTGTATGTTAACACTAGTCTGTTCTCATTTCTGCAAAGCTTCTCTTTGTTGTGAACCTCCAGCAGTGATTTTAAGGGCTTTTTCAAAGGGACTGCCCAAGCCACCTGTGTGTGTGCGTGTGTGTGTGCGTGTGTGTGTGTGTGTGTGTGCACGTGTCTGTGTGTGTGTCCGTTCGCCCTATTTACAATTCTGCCCATGTATCTCTAATACACACACACTCTCACAGCTGTTTAGCATGTGAGTGATGCTGTTCCCCTTTTTTCTCTCTCTCTCTTTCTCTCTCTGTATGTTGTGTTCGTGTGTGTGTGTGTGTGTGTTTACTTAACCATATATTGGGAACAAATCTGTGCAAAACCTTTTAGGGATGCTCTCATTTGTAAAACCACTATAAAACGATAGTAAATAATGGCCACATTTAGATAAGTAAATGTGTGTGTGTGTGTGTGTGTGTGTGTTGGGAGACCTTAATATAAAGAGCAGAGATTATAAGTGTGCTCAGACAACATCAGCATGCTACATACTGTAGTGTCTGAGCAGTCAATTAACACTGTAACTGAACATACGATCATTAATTCTGTTCCTGTAGCTCAGCTGGTCAAGCTTTGCATAAGCAGCACAAATGCTGTGGGTTAGATTCCCAAGAAACACGTACTAATGAAAAAATGCATACGTTCACACTTTTTGCACGTTTTTTGGTTGTAAAACCCCCGTAATGTCACACATCTCCCCTATTTTTTAAAGATCTCAAAAATATCTCAAGCTGGGCTAACTGGTATATAACATAAGCTGTAAAACTGCAAGCTCAGTCTGTTGAAGTTATCTTAATAATTCATGAACAAGAGACGTCTGTCACCAGTGTACACTAATAACTGCTATGTACAGAAATACGGCACAGCGTGGAATTCCTGGAAACGGTCCAAGCACGAAAGCCTGGACGAGCTCCAGACGTTAGGCTCTGTTTGTACTCCACAGTTCTCTGCTGTTTATGGTCACACCGGGCCATCGTACCTTCACAGAAAGTGGTCCTCTTCTACTGGACCACCCTCCCTTCATATTGAGTGGCTGAATAAGAAAACACGATGTAATGTCTTTTAATTTAGCTCATGTGTTAAGTGGATAAGGATGATAATTAGCAGTGGTTTTCTTAGAGCAGTTGTTCCTAAACGGGGTTATGTGAGGTGAGCTTACATTTATATTTATTTACTTATTTTATCCAAGGCGATTTACAAAGAAAGAGAGCATTTAACATTTTGCCTTAGTGCTGGATGGTTACCAGGGTTGCCATGGTTGCTACTGTAGTCAGATAAGCCCCACCCCCAAATATCTGCTATTATTGTATCTTACTAGATATGGCTTGGGTCCATTTTTAAATTTGTGTCTATGGGGTGTGGTTTTTATTTTAGTCTTGTTGTGTGCAGGCAAAAATCAGAAGCCATTGCTTTGAAAAGTAGTCGAATATCTCTTGTTAACAAGAGTATATTTAGATCAGTATCTTAATAATAATTAAAGGTAGTTACTGCATGATACAATCAAGCTCAGTTTTCACATTTCAACCTGTGGTCATAAGCCAGTTTAACATTAATAGAATCTGACAGAATATAAAAGGCAGTTTTTTAACTGAGATAAACAACAGTTTTTTTAGCTCAAAGGCTCTTGTTATGCACAAAAACACACAATCAAAGTAAAACAATGAAACAGCCCTTTTGAAAGAAAGATAATTATTTAAAACAAAAGGCGACCGTGCAGCAAGCGCGCAGACACGCCGTCCTGCGACCGGTCTGTGTGTGGGCGTTGACAAAAGACGCATCATGCATGTGGGTTTTGTGCTTGTATGTTGAGCTGAGCAGTGTGGAATCGCAAACGTGGAATTTTGATGACTGTGTGTATCACCATACCAATCTGGCGTGTGTGTTCATCATGGATGCCTTTCTTGCCATCTGTATCTCCTTTTTGTTGTGCCAAACCCACTCAAAGGGACCCACAACGACAAGAAAGACAAACCCACACACATTGGACTGCACATGGCCACTGTGTCGGCCATCTTGAGTGTTTTGGGGCGTCACGCACGCAATTTATTTTGCACGGGATTCAGGTCATTTCTGTTCCACCAATACTGAAGTCTGTCCCAGCTGCATCTCCACATCAGAAAATGCTACGGCTAGGAGTTTTGTCATGCTACTTAAAATTCTGAACTTGTTTTGCCTCTCTCCATCAGAAGGAAACCCTTCTTATTTGTGTGATGCTGCAGGGATGTCCAGAATATTAACGCAAACCTTAGAAGCTGTCAGGCATTAATATGCCAAGCACAGACCTCCCAATTAGTGAAAAACGCGGCTTTCTCGCGCTAAAGAGCAGACAGTTTGGCTCAACACCAGTGCGCCTCTAAGTCGAGTTAGACAGGGGTGAGTTTTTCGTGCGGAGAAATGGTGTTTAGGGAGCTTCAAAGCAGCGGTGTATAAAGTGATCAAACGCACACGGAAAAATAGCGCAACTTTATTGGAGCCTCCGGCGTAGAAGATGAAAGGCGGGATAAATATATTTCTTTATTCTGCGCGATAAAGTGTTCAGGTGCAACTGTCCACACGGAGACACTTAGACTGACTTTAGGTGCCAAAGCCTCCTGATTACAAAGCACAGCTAGCTTGTTATGTGTGTGTGTTTGTGTGTGTGTGTGTGTGTGTGTGTGTAAGTAGACAGTATAATGTCATCACCATATTGACATATTATACGCTCTCTTCACAGATCTTATAATATTTGTAAAATCATAATATATAATAAAGAGCTGCATGTAGACGGTGTACAATTTCTAGGGTAAATAACAAACATTTTTGGGTGAACAATTTCTTTAAAGCTGCAATTTCTTTAAAACTGTTTTGCTGTCTCTGTTCGAAACATAAAATTGCACCTCACATTACGTAATTGTTATTGCGTATGTTGAAGTTAAATTAAGTAAGACATTTCCTGGGAAATCAGACCTGACAGCTTAAATTAAAAATCACTTTTATAAACCACTTCGGGAATCGAGGTAGAGTACGAAAATTTGTTGAATCTGTCGTGTACTTGCTCAATAACTAATTTTTTTTATTTTTAACCCCTAAAAGTTACAGATTGTTGCTTTGAGGTGCAAAAAAGCCATTTTTTTTTACAAAAAGCACAATTAATAGACACATTCACCTTGAGGTTTGTTTATCAAATAAACTTTCATTGAGGTCACGGCCATCTTAAAATAAATCCCAAACTTACAGTGAG
>JAZGTJ010020477.1:0-10371 GCA_036877575.1 Botia almorhae
GATCGAGACATGAAAGTACGTGTCCTTCAGGTCGATAGCTGCGAACCAATCGTTGGGACGGACGCATGAGAGAATGCGCCGCTGCGTGAGCATTTCGAAGGGTTACTTGTGCAGGTACCCACTCAAAACACGCAGGTCCAGGATTGGTCGCAACCCACCTCCCTTCTTCGGCATGATGAAGTAAGGGCTGTAGAAGCCCGACTGCATCTCGGCTGGAGGGACAGGCTCGATTGCGCCCTTCCTCAGAAGGACCGCAATCTCCGCGCACAGGGCCACGGCATCGCTGGCCGCCACCGAAGTGGGCCGGCTGCCACGGAACCTGGGGGAGCGCCTGGCGAACTGAATCGCGTAGCCGAGTCTGATCGTCCTAAGAAGCCAACTGGACGGTCTGGGAAGGCCCAACCAGGAGCCCAGATACCGTACGAGTGGCACCAGAGGAGCGAGAGACATGCCTGGAGAAGGGTTGGGGCCGGGCTCGAGCCTGCGAGGAGGCTGAACCACTAGCCCCGAGGGGGCAGGGGGTGAGACGAGAGGGGGGTTGCCCCGCTGACACACCCGCACCTGCCACTGCGGTGGAGAAGCCCGGGAGTGAGGAGACACGCTGCTCACAGGCGGGCGACATCCAGCATGGCCCAGAGGGCGAGGAAACTGCTCTTTGCAGCTGCCTTTTAGGTGGCGGAACAAAAGATTCTCCGCCCGGCCCTCCACCGGGGGAAGGAGCAGTGCCTTCACCACCTCCTGAGAAAGAGCGGTTCCTCTGCCGTCTGGGCAACTCTCCTCAGGGCCGCTTAGCCGTCCTCCTGGAGGGTCTATCATGGGCCTCCGGAGCGGGTGTAGCAACTGCAGGTGGACACCCACGGCGACGGTCAGACGGGGGGCAGGCCGCGGCGCGGAGGTGGGAGCCCGCCGCAGCAGGACGTGCCGGATCGCTTCTGTCTGGCGCTGGACTGCCGAGAACTGCTGGGCAAAGTCCTCAACAGCGTCTCCGAAGAGGCCTCCTTGGGAGATGGGGGCATCCAAGAAACGGCCTTGTCTGTGTCCCCCATCTCCTCCAGGGTCAGCCATAGGTGGTGCTCCTGGACCACTAGCGTGAACATCGTCTGGCCGAGGGCCTGCGCCGTAACCTTCGTCGCCCGGAGGGCGAGGTCGGTCGCCGTGCGCAGTTCCTGCATCAACCCTGGCTCGGAACTACCCTCATGGAGCTGCTCAAGCGCCTTGGCCTGGTGTACCTGCAGGATGGCCATGGCGTGCAGGGCTGAGGCTGCGTGACCTGCTGCACGGTAAGCGTTAGCGGCGAGGGCCGCCGTGGTCTTACCGGAGCGGGAGGGGAGGCGTGGACGATCCCGCCAGGTAGCAGCATGTTGCGGGCACAGGTGCACCGCAACTGCATGCTCCACCTGAGGAATGTCGACATACCCCTCGGCAGCCCCTCCACCAAGGGTAGTAAGAGTGGGTGAGAAGCGGCTTCGGGCAGAGAAAGATGCCCTTCACCACTTCTGCACCTCCGTGTGCACCTCCAGGAAGAAAAGAACTGGGGCGGGACAGGAGTGGGACTCCCAAGCGGCACCCAGGAACCAATTGTTCAGCCACGAATGCAATGGCCGCGGCTGCCCGGGCAAGCACGGTTGTCAGCTCTGGGTCAGAGTCGGTCGGACCAGCCCGCCTCGAAGGGGGGAGTCCGGCGTCACCCCCCTTCTCAGAGGATGACGTCAGGAAGCACCCGCATCCAGAAGCGCACGGACGGAAAGACGTCTTTAAAAAGACGCTTGGAAAGACGTCTTTATACACCCCGCTTTATACACAAGGCCGGCTTTATACACCCTGCTTCCAATGCTCATTGGCTCTCTCCTCTTGGGCCGATGCTCATTGGCGCGAATTTCTTACTACGCGAAGGTGATAGGGCTCTCACTTGACGTAATGTCGAACAGGACTGACTGAAAGGGAACCACTTTTGTTTAAGAAATAAATTTAAGTAATTTCAATCTTTCATATACATTTGAAAACTTTCTTAACCACATACCCCTTTTAGACTAGTTTGTCATTATGTTGTATTATTTGTTTCAATAAACAAAATAAATAAGAAAATCCCATATAACAACTTATTGGAATTTGGGACTTACTGCGTCAATGACTACAGGAATATATTTTGCTTTAGTATCACTGCATGCTATCTAAATGTTAAGGCACCTAACCCCCAATTGCTCCCCGGGGCAGTAACGTGCTGCCCACTGCTCCGGGTGTGTGCGTGTTCACGACTTGCAGTGTGTGTTCACTCCTCACCAGTGATGGGGTAAATGCAGAGGTCACATTTCAGGCAATGTAGGTCTATAAGTGTCGCAACTCTCTTTTTCAACAGCTCTGGATTCTAGTTGCTGTAACACACCACAAAATAACCAATTTAAAGAACAAAAAACTTTAAAACATTTTTACATGAGTTATAGAATAATACTTTCATGTTAGTATAGCATTTCACACTGCTGTCACTGCTTGAAATATCCTGTCAACTACCTATATGAATATTATAAAAAAGAGAAATGTTCCTTAAAAGAAATTAAAAGTCAATTTCTCAATATTTTAATATATAACAACATTTCAATATCTGTCAACAATTCTAACACTGATTCTTAGATTAGAGTCAGGCTTACAATTGGGTTAAATTATTGAATACCACTCAATGTACTCAGCTGGTCGTATGATCTCAAAAACTACTGAGCGGAGTTATTTTATTGCCTGAGTACATCATAGTGTACAAAGTCACAAAACAGACAATACACGGCAACTCTAAAAATTTAAATTGATATCCACAAAAGAAAACAAAAAAAATCACACATTTAGGCCTTTGCAGTTTTAGAATTTTTATGTGTTGTTTCTTTTTCATTGGCTCCATTAGGAGAAGACCGAGCCATATTTTATTGGAATATTCTGTTTTGAGGCTGGTATCAAGCTGGTGGCACTTGGATTTGTGTTCCATAAGGGTTCCTATCTCAGAAATGGCTGGAATGTAATGGACTTTATTGTTGTGTTAAGTGGGTAAGTGAAATACCGATTTATGTTTCCTCGTTACTGGTCCATTTTGAATAGTTTGATTCTAACGTATCGCTAAAATTTGATTTGAAAATGTGTGTGACAGGATGCTTATATACATAGAGACTGTTAGGACCATAACTATTACATATACTACCATCTAAACTATGTAGTTTATAACAATACTTACAAAATTAAAAAAAAATCCTTAATCATTATAAATTGGTATCTTAATAAAAATGAATAATAATTCTATGGAGTCTCACTGACATTTTAAATTCCACCTTTTACCCACTATTAAATCTTCAAAATGGCATTTAAAATCTGAAATGAGTTTGGCTATCCCTGTGATATATCTGACACACTTTTTGCAGCCACACTCCTGACCTCTTTAAAAACAGTAGAAGTCAGACTTAAAAGAAACTACAAGTGTCTTTTTACTCATCTGGGAATTAAAACAAGGCCAGTAGGCCATTGCTTGTGGCTTTCATTTAATCAGAAATTAATGAATAGCTACAAGTAAATCTGCTGGGACACAGCCAATTTGATATTTTTTCCTTCACAGGTCTAGTGGGAACATGTGGAAAAAGTTTTCAGTTATTATGATAAAACAAATTCACAGCTCTTTCACTCCTTGCGTTTTATACAATTGACCCTCCAATTGATGTTTAGGGCCCGGTTACACGAAGGGAAGACGCAGATATTTTCCTGTGGTTTGGCCTCTCATTTACACAAAAACCTTGTTTTTATCACAGAAAACGATTATTTCTAAAAACTCTGGCCAAAGTGGAGAGTTCTGATGAACGCCGGTTATGTGTTGCCGTGTCAACTGGGAGAAACGGGGTTTTAGGTTCTCAAACGTCACATTATGCGCCAGAAAATGCTTAACGTCATGTGACCGCCCTATTTACAGCTGTTTTGAAAGGAACAGGAAATCGCTCGTGTTATTCATTGGTGTCGATTCTGAGGATTTTGATTGGCTTGCATGGCCCATAGGTTTGGCATAGTTATTATGGCGCTCGACTGCGTATTTATGCGGGTTGATATAAATGGCAAGTTTTTTGAAAACGATGTTGTGTGCAAAATGTTATTATTGAAAACGGAGGGGAGGAAATATTCGTTTCTCTAAATACCCGGCTATGTGTAAATGTGGTCTAAGAGCATCAGCATGCTGCGCTGCAGACAGATTTGTGACATTCATAACTGAAGTGTCCAGAATGGTTTTACTTGAGTTGACACTTTATAGACATATATCATAATTAAAGTATCCCCAAATCATAGCAGTAAACCTCTTAAACTATATTTCAAGACTTCCAGTAAATATCTGTCATAAAATGTGCACCTTTACCCAGTTTTTATAATGGGCTCTGTCAATGGTTTACATGTAAATAACTCTTTATCTACTAACACAGTTCCAATAAAACATGTATTTCTGCAGTGTAATCCTATGTTCAGAACAACATGAACTTAGCATAAAGCTTTCCTTACATGCATAAAACATTTGCTGCAGATATGTTGGTGATTCACCACTAAGTGTTGTTAATATTATTCCTTCATCTCCCCCCAATATCTGCCTCTTAGAGCTCAGTTCTGTGCTGTGTGTAGGTGTTTATGTGTGGGTGAGTCCATATTCATTTCATGTTTGCATTTCAGCCTTTTCATATTTAAAGTATATAGTGTTTGGTAAAATTACACTGTTTCACAAAAACGAAAGCAACAGTACTATGGTGTAAACGTAATTGTTACATATGACAAACACAAAACATATTCAGTTTTTTTTAAAGTAACTGCTTAGAAGACAATAGCATACACTACAATTAATATGTGATGTGAGTAGTAAGGTTTAATAAATAAACAATTATTCATTATATCAAATTGTGAAAATAGAAAAAAATAAGAATTATAACTCCTTGATGAACACTTCGCGATTAAAAGCAATCATCAATATAGCCCCTATAAAAATTATAGGGGCTATATAAAAATTACCTATAAAAATTATCCTGTAGCAGACAGAAAATCATGATGTGCAATAGACCTGGTGCAGCCCTGGAGGCTACAAAAAAAATTCACAACCTTGAATTTTCACACTATTTACACCCCCGAGCAATGCTTTCATCCACTCACCCACTCATTCCACTGCTTGCTCTCTTTTTGCTGCACTCATTTTCTATTGTATACTGTAATAATTTCCTGTATAACTCATGGCTTAATTTCATTTTCAATGTAAACAATTGATGCAGTGCTTTCAGGTATTGTTATCATGTATTTGTTCTATATATTTCTGCGCACACACAGCACCTAATGCTAACAGCTCTTACCAAGGTTATGTTCACACTGCAAGCCAATGGACTCTATGCATGGCCGCTTCTGCATTTTGTCTTTGACAGCAGGGTTATATCCGGTGCAGCACTAAAAATTGACTTACAGGGACTTACAGTCATAGTCAAAATTATTGGCACCATTAGTACATATGCAAATAATGTTGTAAAAACATTTTGCATTGTTTATCATTTTTATTAAAACAAAATCACAAAAATCCAATCTTTCATTGCAGTAAAGCAATTGAAAGTGTGTGGAAAATCACATTATGAAATTATTGTTTTTCTCCAGTACATATTGACCACAATTTTTTTTTTACACAATTACTTTTTTCTTTAATATTCAATACTTTTTGCAATCTCCATTTGCCAACAGCTGTGAGTTTTAACAGCTTTGTGCAATAATGCTTGATGAGGCCAGAAAACACCTGGAAGAGACCATTCTTCCATACAGGCCTTGCGTGTTGCTTCATATTTACACTACTGTGAAAACAAAAAAGCCATGGCTGAAAATTGTTATGTTCCTAGTCACCTCTTTTTAATACATTTTGGAGTCGCGCAGCTGCAACTTGAGGGTCGGGTCCCGCTCTCTGCTGAGGCAGAGCCGAGGCTGCAGTGGTAGGGCTTGCAGCTTGATTTGGCGGAGGAGCAGCGAGATTCTAAGGATCTCAAGGCTGCAAAAAAGAAGAACACCTGACGGCAGCAGCATTCCCGCTTCTGCTTGCGGCGTCAAGTGTTTCGGGGAGTAGAAGCACTCGGCCGTTTATCTGTCCAGGTTTTTTTTGCCAGTTCACTGCTTCAGGAGACTGGACAGATAGACAGGATGGTACCACTCTCAGACTTTCTGGTAGCATGAAAGCTTCTGCCCAGTTCATCCCCTTGGCTGTTAAGAACAGTAGAGAGAGGGTACAGGATTCAATTTGAGTCCTATCCTCCTCGTTTCAATGGCATTTTGCAGACTGTAGTAGTAGGAGAACAGCATTTTAGCTTTGACCGTGGAACTAGAGACTCTCTCTTGGCAAAAGGGGCTATAGAACGCATTCCCCCTCACAGGAGATCTAGGCTTTTACAGCTGATATTTTAAACTTCCCAAAAATGATGGGGGGCGGCTGCGTTCTATTCTGGATTGGTGGTACAGATTTAAGACGTTGACGCTCAAACAGATCATGTGTCAAATTCAGCCCAATGGCTGGTTTGTCACAATAGATCTAAAGAAGGATGCATAGTTTCACATTTTGCCAGAACACAGGAAGTTTCTTAAGTTTTCTTTTGGGCACGAAGCTTACCAGTATTGAGGGCTTCCTTTCTCCCTAGCTCTATTGTCTTGCACCTTCATAAAGTGCGTGGCCTGCAGCCTCTGTTGAGACTCCAGGCCATCCAGGTACTGAACTACATCTGACTGGTCATAGCCAGTTCCCAAGAGTTAGCTACACTCTTGTAGCTAACTGTGAGCTTAAGATGTGTTAGCTCATGTGAGCTCTCGATGACCACCCAGTCCGTAATCATCGGAGCGCCCTCATCTCTTCTGGCACATACCTGGAAATGAGGGCAATGTTTCTGGCTTTAAAACACTTCCTCCGACATCTCAACACGCCAACACGTTTAAGTCCATACAGACAACACCACAGTGGTCTTGTTCGTGAATCACCAATAAGGGCTACGTTCAGGCCCCCTGTTCAGGCTGGCACAGCAAAACCTTCTTTGGACAGAGATCAGGCTGCTCTCCATCAGAGTGATGTATATCCCAGGACATGCACATCTAGGAGCAGATCTGCGAATGCAGGCCCCATTCACAAGTGGTGGAGTCCATCTGGCAGAGGTATGGCTGAGCGAAAAGGGATTTGCCTGGACATTAGGAGCTCCCAGTCCAGAGGGATCTTCTATCTCAGGCTCGGAGGTCGATCTTTCACCTCTGGCCAGAGTTCTTGAAACTGTGGGTCTGGCCTCTAAGAGGAGCCAGCCCTTAAATTCTGGTCTCTCAACTGAGGTTGCAGAGACCATTTTGATTTCCAGAGCTCTGTCTGCAAGGAGATATGTGCCCTGAATTGGCAGCTCTATGTGTCTTGGTTTTGGTGACCACACCATGTTCACTGCCTTGTTGGTTCAGTGCTGGAGTGTCTTCAAGAATGCCTCTTTGCAGGGTTGGCCCCGGCTACCCTCAAGGTTTATGTGGTCACTGTCGATGGAGCCTTTATTGGGAGACACCCCCTGGTGTCTCATTTTCTGTGTGGTGGCAGATGGCTGAGGCCTTTCTGTCACACCCAGGTCCCTTCCTGGGACCTTACTATTGTTTTACAGGGTTTATCTTCGTCTCTATTTGAGCTCCTAGAGTCAGCCTAGTAAGTTTCTGATTTACTTCCTAGTAAGTTTTCCATAAGTTTCTGACTTTTAAGGAGTCTGTCTCTTCTCTTAGCTCTTACATCACTCAAAAGGGTTGGAGATCTACATGCTCTATTACTCCAGGGTAATTTAACAGCAACTGGGTGGGTGTATTGCTTTGCGAATGCAGTGTAAGGTGTAAATGTCCATGGTGAAGGGAAGAGAGACCCCGATGATCTTCTCAGCTGTCCTCACAACCCGCTAAAGGGTCTTGCGGTCTGAGACGGTGCAATTTCCAAACCAAGCAGTGATGCAGCTGCACAGGATGCTCTCGGTGGTCTCTCTGGAGAACGTAGTGAGGATGTGAATGACATCATCTGTTGAGCGGTTGGGGCAGTAAGCGAATTTCAGAGGATCCAAAGAAGGGGGCAGCAGGGTCTATATGTGCCTCATGACAAGCCTCTTTAAGCACTTCATGATGATGGGTGTGAGTGCAACGGTATGGCAGTCATTGAGGCAAGACACTGGAGACTTCTTTGGCACAGGGACAATAATGGTGGCCTTGAAGCACGTCGGCACAACGGTGCTGCTCAGGGAGGTGTTGAAGATGTCTGTGAAAACATCTGCCAAATGGTCTGCGCATCCTCCGAGCACCCTGCCAAGATTGTTGTCTGGACCAGCAGCCTTCCACAGGTTGACTCTGTAGAGTCTTCCTCACATCGATTGTGTTTAGACACAGCACCTGATCATTGAAAGGAGAAGAGGATCATCTTCCTCACCGTCACGCCATTCTATGCCTCAAACCGAGCGTAGAAGTTGTTCAGCACATCGGGGAGGGAGGCATCACTGTCACAGGCAGGTGATGTTGTCCTGTAGTTGGTGATGGCCTGGATGCCCTGCCCCATGTGCCATGTGTCTTTGCTGGTCTCGAAATGGTTGTGGATTTTCTGAGCATGTGTGCGCTTTGCCTTCCTGATACCCCTGGACAGTCTGGCCCTCGCTGTTCTTAGGGCCGCTCTGTTGCCTGCTCTGAAGGCAGAGTCTCGGGTCCTCAGTAGTGCACGCACCTCTGCAGTCATCCACGGTTTCTGGTTGGAGTGTGTGGTGATGGTCTTGGAGACAGTGACGTCATCAATGCACTTGCTGATATAGCTGGTCACTGATGTCGTGTATTCCTCCAAGTTTCTGAAGTCGCCATCAATTGCTTCTTGCAACAATCTCCAGCAACAATAAACAGTCAGTTGGGGTTTGCAATCTGCAGCTCGCTAATAGCCCCATACATTTAACATTTGCACTGGCGGGAATGTATTCCCTGATTATGAGAATGGTGGTAAATTCCTGTGGTAAATAAAAAGGTCTGCATCTAACAGTCGCAAACTCCACCAGTGATGAGCAGTAACTATGGACTAGCACTGAGTTTTTGCATCATTCTGTGTTAATGTATACACACAAGCCACTGCTGCAAGCCTTACTGCACAGAGCTGTGTTTCTTTCGGCACAGAACAAAGCTAGCTCACCTAGCTGAATGAAGAACTCCAGAACATCCAGAACTCTGTTGCTGAGCCACGTTTTTGTGAAAACAAAGACGCAGCAGTTTCTGAACTCACACCGCATATTTTGCTGAAGTCGGATGTAATCCAATTAATTGTCTAGGGAGCAGACATTGAAGAGCAGGATTGATGGGTGAGGCAGCTGGCTAATGTTAATTTTTAGCCTAGCACGGCCCTCTTGCTGCGCTTCAGCTTTCTCGTGCACTACTTGTGACGTCCCCTCCCCCAGTCATCATTTTGTGTCCGGAGCGGCTGCTGCACACTATTGTTATGCCGCCATCTTTGACTTTACTCATGTCACTTTATTTATCTATAATTTATTACTTTATTTTATTGATAACTAAATGGAAGAGTAGTGCAGAGCATGTTTCATACTAACAGTACAATTGAACACTCACAGCATTTTCAAAAAGGCTGACTTACTGTTTAGGTATAAAACAAACTTTGCATAACAACACTTTGTTAATTTTTCCTCTTGTGTGAAAGTCTTTTTGGGTCATTTAATTCAGTTGTATGTTTACATTTCTTGGAGCTATCAGGTGGCAAAACCTGCTGCAACAGTAAAGTGTCTTGGTTTTGTCTGTAATCTCCGTTCCCAAATTAAGGAAACAAGACGTTGGAATGGTAAACTTTTTCTGTAGTGAGGTTATAGGTGTACATAGATGGACTTCAGAAGAACATCAGCAGCGTCTTTATCATCTTAGACGCCTGAAGGACTTTAAACTGTCCTCAAAGGTGCTAAAGACATTTTACACTTACACCATTGAGAGCATCCTGACGGGAAACATCACAGCCTGGTTTGGAAACAGCACCAAACAGGACAGGCAAGCGCTTCAGAGGGTGGTGAGATCAGCCGAGCGCACCATCCGCACCGAGCTCCCTGACCTGGAGACTATATACAGCAGGCGGTGCTGGACCAAAGCCAGGAGGATTGTGAAGGACCTCAGCCATCCCAACAATGGACTCTTCTCTCTGTTGCGGTCGGGGAAACGTTTCCGTTCTCTGAAAGTGAACACAGAGAGAATGAGGAGGAGCTTGTTCCCGCAGGCCATTCGGACCCTCAACCAGAACACTTAGGATCTGGACATATCACCACACAACACAATCACTCCACCTCAGGCGATATTGCACACCCAAACCTGCACTACCTGCACTGTTTA
>JAZGTJ010020478.1:0-10371 GCA_036877575.1 Botia almorhae
AATTCTATACATTTATAATATATTTTACTGTAGGGATCGGAATTTAAAAACATAATTAAAGTTCTATGAATTTGGTTTAAAATATCGCGAGAACAGCACCCCGCGATTTGGATCATAGGCGAAGCAAAGAACCCATGAAACGCGCCGGATAACAACGGAGAAACACGCGTCGAACCCGCTACTAAATCCTTCATATCTGGAAGCATGTGGCTGCATTCAGCAGAGATTTAGGAAGCGTGTTCACAGTTACCCGATCTGCACAATATCCGCAGTGAATTGAGTGTTAAAACACACTAAACGACAGCAAAGGAACAATTAGAGGAATTAGCGAATTCCCTTCAGCCGTTAAAGTTAAGCCGTTTTAATGCAAAGCTGCCGCCGTCAAATCACTCACAAGAAAGTTGTTCCACATTAGGACATTACATGTATTACTCCGCGTAACCGTGTTTCACGCTGAAAATATCGTTTTTTTTTCATGCATGTGAATCTTTCCATAATTATAAAAACATAAAATGCGTGTAAAAACTTGAGACGTGAAGGGAAGTTTGACAGGGACAACGTTGTTTAAACGCTCGTCCTGGCTTTGTTGTGATGTTTTGTCATTTGTCTATTTTCCTGCTTCTTCATTTTTCTTTTTAAACTCTGTCCTTCCAATATTAAAGAGTGAAATGCATTAATAGAAGTGTGTTTCAAAGCCCCCCCCCATCTCTCTCTCTCTCTCTCTCTGGTCCTCCAGGGGCGAGCTTTGAGCTCTGCAGGGGCTGCAGAACATGAAGAGAGCAGAAGGAATTCATAAGCACTGTGAATCATAGAGCTGATAATGAGTCGGCATGGCAGGGTGTTAATTGACCAAACCCAGAGTTCATTTAAAATCTCATAACTGATGAACTGTCTCAATGCAGGAGTGAGCTGACCTAGTATGGATGGTGGCAAACTGGTAATGGTTAAATGCTATGGTATGATAAAAAAGGTATAAGTGGATAAAGGGGTTAAGTATAACCACTGTGTGTGGTTGGGCAGGTAGTAAACCGTATATTATAAAACACTGTTTTACCATGGTACATGTCCAAAATAACATGGTACCCAGCTAACAGGGAACAATTCAGAACGTTGGAATAGCATTCTCTAAACGTTCTCTCAAAGTTACCAAAAAGTTCCTGCAGTAATGTTAGTATAAGCTTTTGTAACGTTATATATCATATACCAAAAACATTATTCTTATGTAGTTAGTGGAACATTTTAAAAAAGGTACTGAATTTCAAAAACGTCTGAATAATGTTTTGATAATAAGCAATAACGTTAATACAACATCTAAAAAACCATTTTGGACATTTTGAACATTTCTAGAACTTTCAAAATAACATTTGTAATGTTTTTGTTACTTAATGGAAACGTTAGGAAAATGTTCTTACAACCTAAAATTACTGGCTGGGTATTATCTGTTAATGTGCAAAGTCCAGTTTTTTTTGGTAGTTTTTGTATTGCCAGAACCTTTGGAACCTGCATAATATTTTAGTGTTCTGTCAGCACTTCTTTCACCGCTGTGGGTAGTTCTTGTTTGCTGTCAGATAGACAAAGACACACAGAGAGAGAGAGAGAGAGAGAGAGAGAGGAAACGAACATGTTTCACACTTGTTACATCAGTTATGACAGACAACTGTGGTGGCATACCCCGCAGTGAGACCCAGAGCAGAGGTTCTCCATTCTCACCTGTCAAAATGCATCTTACCTGTCCGAATTCAGATACAGCCCAACCAGGCCCACGCAACTGCGTGACCAACCCACCCCTTTAGTGATGAAGGAGCTTCATGAGTGGAGTTCTGGTGGGACACACTGTTTCCTGTTTGAAGTACATTTGTTCCATCTTTGTGCATTAAAAAGTCTCTCTGTTAAAAATAGCCTTTTTGATAAACGAAGAGAAGACAGATGAAGCGATTGAGAAACAATAAAGGAATACAGAAGACTTTAAAGATGAAAAGGATAGTTCACCCAAAAATGAAAATCTACTGAAGAGGGAAATAGGTGTTCTATTATTTAGCGTAACAGCACATTGTGTGTGGAAAAGAGAGATCGAGTTCATTTTCACTGCCTCAAAGTCCCCTGAAGTTATACGGGTCCCACTTATCTTCAAAGGTCATCTAAAACAAGTTACATTTTATTAAAAAACATCTGCACACACTCACCTGAAATGCTTTCTGGAATGATGAAATATTGACCTTCTTACTGTACAGTTTATACTGTATATCATTATTAATATCACACATTTAAGGGGTTCATATCAGAAACATGCTGTGTGTTCTGTCTTTATGTTGTTATATGTAGTTCCCATATGCTACAGTTTTGCTAAGACATTGAGTTTTTCTGGTGTTTATGAATAATATTAGTATTTCCTATACACATCTTTTTACCGGAGGAAGTTATAAGTTATGATTTTATAGCAAAATGAAAAATCTTTTATCTGAAGATCAGGGAAAGTTTGACTTCTGATGGAAATGACCCCTTCACGACTGCGTGGGCAGATATTACCATATCCAGCTATTGTGCCTGCACATTTATGTACGAGTTAGCATCACAGAAAATCGAAACGAACTCCTTCAGAGGTGCGAGAAGTTCCTTCCTGCTGCCTCTCACTACCCAAAGCCGCGAGTCGTGGTGCTTCTCCGTAAAGCTGATTTACAGATTAACAGGAAAGTACTCTTCCTCCCCAGAAAGTCTCGCTCGAGAAGACATTAAAGATGTTTAAAAGGGATTAAGCTTCCAATACCGGCTGCTTTAAACCTTTCCTTTAGGTTTTTGGTAGAGATTACAGAGGGCGAATCGGTAAACGGTCGAGAACTCAAGAAAGGCCTCAGTATAATGTAGCCATGTCAAAGTAATTAGATTCTCCTCATTTAAAAATGAAATTGTACAGCTGCTCTGCCACTAAAAGCTTTCGTATTCTAATGTGGAACAAATGTACTGTGTTTTGAAATAATGGCTAAAGTTTACCTCAGGTAAAAAGCAGGGAACCTCAGTGAAAGCCATGGTTTGCTTTCTGTGTAATGTCACTGCTATCTAGGAGAAACACTTGAGATTTAAAAGATATCTCACTTGTGCTCTTTCTTTCCTCCAGGCAGAGCTGGATCTGGGTGCGAGTCCGGGGCAGTGCCGATAGATTTACACTGAGTGTAATCCTCCATGTGAAGCAGGGAACATGTGGCGCAGACCAGCTGTGCTGGAGAAGCACGCTGTGAGGACGATGAGCCATCTCTCGTGGCGTCTGCCAAAGGGACTGAAGAAGCAGCTGATGACATCACTTCTCCTCTGGACACGACACCATTTCCCAGCTAAATGTGAGTTACACGTGTATCCAGAGGGCTCGCAGGGATGCGTTCTTATGTGTCTCTCTCTCTCTTGTTCATCTTGTTCATCCCTGTTTCTTTCCTCTCACCCCCCAAAAGGGCGGTGGCATCCATCTCTGGTTCATAATGAGATAATTAACGCTGTTTGATTAATTGCAATATGGCGAGAGGGATCTGCAAGGTCTTCCCAAAGACTTAATTGAAACGTGGGGCCTAGCAGGAGAGCTAAACTGTGTCACCTTCCTCTGGGCTGAGGAGGAAAGCTGCGGGGTAATTAATGGACTTTTGGGCATACAGGGTTGGCGTCAGACTTATGATCAAATTGTACTGTGTGCTGTAGTATTTGGAAGGTCAAAGAATGGTTTATTTAGTTATTACGAGACCCATGGAGGTCCTGCACACACTGCTGAATTGAATTGTTATATAATTGCGACTGACGTGTTAAAGACCTCATTAAATCACTCAATGAGGGCAATTTTTCCAACATATTTCCCATTAAATCAACGTTTGGTATGACATCACATGGTTCTAAACATCCATGTCAAGTCCTACCGGAGGATTTACCCAGCTAACAAGTTTAGTTTGAGAACGTTTCCGCAACATTTCCATTACGTAACACAAACATTAAAAACGTTTGAGGAACGTTCAAAATCTTTTTAGATGTTGTATTAACATCATTGTTTGGTTATAAGAATGTTCAGACATTCACAAGAATCAAACATTTTTTATCACTTTTTTAAACGTTCCATTAACTACTTAACTATAACGTTTTGGTATATGATATATTAAAAACATTCTACTAATGTTGCTGCGAGAACATATTTTGACAACTTTAAAAGAACTTTCAGAGAACATTAGCCAACATTCTGAGAATGTTCCCCGTTAGCTGTGTAGCGCTCATGTTACTGGGTAAAAATCAGAAGAAGCCCCCGAATCATCAATATTGTTACACTAACAGTACTGTACATGTTAATACCATCAGATGCCGTATGCGTGGTGATGCGTTCCGACGAGTCATCAGGTTCAGTCAGACAGCTCTGTTACCCAATCAGTGATGACGATCTGCGATGACATCACTCCTACAATGACAGCCCTTCATTAAATCTTAACACAGACGTGCAGACACGCAGCGACATGCTCAGACGTAGAAAAACACAGCTCTCCCGCGAGACAGCATCTTCGCACGATTTCGCTCTCTGAAATCACCCTGTAATCTGTAAAATAGAAAAAAAGAAGGAAAAATGAAAACAAAGAATGTGGTATAAAATATTATTACTAAACTACTGAACCACTGAGCCGAGAGTCTGCACAAACAATTAACATTCACTTTATTTACTGAAAATAGAGGTTATTTAATTTACGGACTACCGTTGTACTGTTTTATTCAAAAGCTACTTTAAACTTGTTTACATGCAACATCTTAATATGACCTTAAGAGTATATGAATCAGCATTATAGTGTTTAGTTTATGGCTGTTAGTTTTTAGCCCATCTTTATGCACAAAATAATAATCCACAAAATTGTCTTTTAAAATGTACAGTCACCCCAGCTAACAATTTTAGGTTGTAAGAACATTTCCCTAACGTTTTCATTAAGTAACAAAAACCATATAAAGTTTGTCCTAGGAAGGTTTAAAACATTCAGTGTTTTTAAACATTGTATTAACGTTACTGCTAGTTTAACGTTATTGATATATATGATATGTTTATCTCATATATAGCACCATGATCTGTGCACCTCAGTAATGACATTATGAGCTCACTCAAAGCTTATACCTCAGCAGGACAGAGGAGTTTGTAAACCAAACATCAGCCCGTGGTTCTGCCTGTAAACTCCGAGTTCCTCTGCTGCGCGTGTCCATTATTCCCTTTTATTCCTTTCGAGAGGCATGGTGGGAGAGCACACAATCCTGGGATGGGGACGCACAGCATTGCTCTCAGCTTCCAAAAGAGCTTTATTTATTTCCCTCATCTAATTACAATCTCTCACCATTTCATACTGTGTGTTATGCGTGTTGTACCCAAAACAGAACTCCAGACCATCTGTTTAAGATTTCTAGATTATTTATTAGACTTTGTTGCTCGGTCTTTGCCGTGGGTGATGCAGATATTTTCATGTTTTCTACCTCTTCCCAGACATGATTTACTGTATCAGCCTCAGAAATCGATACATCTGGCAACGTGTGAGTCTCTCCAAAGCCAGATTCATTTTATGTAAACAAACACAGATAAGATGAATATGGCCTCTTTGATCGGTCAGTGGAATAGTGAGTTAATTGGCTTTTCAGACGACATTGAATGTAAATGTATTTAAAGACACTATTAGGCTGTTTTTTGGTGTCTTTACACGCACGAAAAGATGCAACTACAAGGAAATTTTCTCTCCTTTAGGCTTTTAAAGGGCTAAAAATACATTGCCAAACATTTATGGATACCTTTTTCTACCGATGCTCCTGTGTCTGAATGGAACAAACTGTTTCATCTTTCCTGTTCCATCATCTCACCGGAAATCTGCTGTTCCACACTCCTTGGACCTTGTACTGTGGCTCACGAATCACATTCCTGTTCTCCAAACTACACGGAGCAGAAACACTCCAGTAATTACTCCACGTGAGAGCTCATCATCCCAGAAACACAGACACCGACCCCCCCCCCACATCTCTAAGTAAATACATGAAAGGATTTTTGGGTGGTGCAACTACATCCATTCCTGCTGATGAAAACTTGATTTGCCAGCGCTCGGCGGCACTTTTCTATGGCAGACGGCCGCCGTCGACTAACAAATCCAATTTCTACGGGAACATGATGCCAAGTGGAGGCTCCTGGGATACTGGTCACCGCGGACAACAACCTCTCACCACCCCTCTTCCATCTCTGGCATGCACATCCGCCTGCATGAACAATTAGGCCCTGATTCCATCATTATTAATCACAGGGCCCAGACAAAACACACGGTGCGATCGTAATTAAAATCTATTCGGGAGCGAATGTGGCCGAGTCTCAAAAGATTTCGGGCGGCAACAGGGAAAAAAAAATTAAGTGGTACAAAAATAAACAGACGAATGTGAAAACTCTGTTCACTTACAAAAATCTTTCAGGATGATAAAAGAATAGTGAAGAGGCATCAACAGAAAACGAAAAAGACGTGTTGAAAAGTGCGAGAGATATTTTGTGAAAATATTTTGTCTTTAGGGGATACAGAGGAAGTAAATGCTTATTTGCTTTCTGGTCTGTACTTATTTACATGGAACAAATCCAGAGAACAAGAAAACTGGATCCGGTCGACCCAACAGATTGAATAACATCAATAATATCTTATTAAAACTTTGGCGGCGGTTCCAAAGGAACAGAAAACATTCTCACAGCATGTTTTATAACAGCATGTTCCAATTTGACAAAACACCAAAGCTAGTGGTGAGATTACGTTTGTTGGTTTAGCCTGATTTCAAAACAGAGTCACGGCAAGATCGTGTCTGATAAACCACCTTCATCCACCCTCACACGAGAAGCGGGGTCGAGAGTCAGAGGTCTCCTGCAACAGATTGAGATCAAATTGTTGGGCTGTGGAGGCATGTTCAGAACTGTCCTGAACACATGAATCCAAATAGAAAGTGATGAGAGGTTTGTATTTTACAGGAGAATGACAGATTTCACAGCTAACCAAATTAAATTGTAAGAACGTTTCCCTAACATTTCCATTAAGTAAGGGAAACGTTTTAGGAACATTCAAAACATCCAGTTTTTTAACATTTTTAAAATGCTCCATTAACATCATACATGTTACAATATACAATGTAAAAAAATCTTCTGCTAACGTTACTGCAACAATGTTTCTGATGACTTGAACGTTGAGAGAGTGTTTAGCCAATGTTCTGAGAGCATTTCCTGTTTGCTGGGGATGCGTTAAAGATTAGAACGTTCTGAAAACGTTTCTCTGTGTTTACAATTATGTTTGTTTTTGGTTATGTGGGGCTTACGGTTTTGGCTAAAGGGGTTTTGTGCCGTTGTAAGTCTTCTTCATCTGATAGCGAGCGATAATCCCGTGTATCTTAGAGCTTTATCTCAGTACAGCGGTTTAAAACAAAACAACAGTAAAAGACATAAAATCAGATAAACCTCTTAACAAGATTTAATATGCAATTACTGTTTGCATTTACGATGACTGGAAAAGCTAACATGAGATGTCGTGATTTTATGCTGCTTGTGAGGAGCCAGATTCGAACATTTTACTTCAGATTTTAAAGCATATTTTAAGCTAAGACTGCGCAATTAATCAAATAAATGATAGAGATTATGATCACAGCAAAATAACCATTAAATGATAAAACAGCGATTACAGCATTAAATTTATGTTTACTGCTGGTGTACGGAAGGTTGCTATTTGCATCAGAAAGAGTCTCGACCAATCACAGATCACTGTGTGTGTAAGAGCTGTAGTTGTTTTTTAAACCAATATGTTTATTAACTTTTCTTGTAGAATTACGCAAAATGTGATTATTTTATATGTGTGTATCTGTCTCTTTAAACAGGAGGTTGCATGCTGTATTCATATCATATGCATGAACACAATGGCCAATCACAAACGTTTAAATTAATGTACTGGACGACAGTGAACCAATCAGCAGTCAGTTTAAGCAGTCTGATGCACAGCTACATGTCTTCAGCTTTTCTTCTGTTTGTGTGAACTCGTACACAATAGCAGGTATCAAAAGTAAACTATCAAGCAGAAAGATCAACAATTATAATTTTTGTCATAATCCATCAGCCCTAAAAAAAGTTTAATAATATTAATATAACTTCAAGAAAGAAAAATAAACCGGGTCGTAATGTTATTCCAGGTAAACATTGTTATCAGTGAGTTAAATTTTCAGACTTTTAAATTTGTGTAAAAATAAACCTAATTATCGCCCCTAGTCATATTTTTGGTAAAAACAACAAAATCAGAACACTGCAGGCTGTTGACCGGATAATGTACCAAACAAAAATACCAGCAAAACAATGAAGCAGTGCTAAAAATAGGAGTAAATTACCACAGAATGGTTTTATGGAAGCGTGCTGGGGGAGTGTGGCGAACATGCACCGACTTGTAAACACATTATTACTCACGTCTGCCAACACCAGACCCGTGTTTTCACCATCATCTACCAGAGGAGCTGAACAGCACAGTACATTAACCAGAAGCCCCAACATTACAATTACATTACAAGTGCATGAAAGACCCGAGCAAGCATCGATCTGTTCAATAAACAAACCTACAAGCGAAACGCTTTAACAACGTTAACCGATGCTGGTGTCGGGCTGCTTGCAGGAAGCTCCTCAGATCTCCACAGAACTGAAACCCCAGAATTTGTGTTAATTTATTGCTCTCTTAAACTCATGTTATCATGTTTAAAAATTACTTCTACTGAATTGCACAAATTTTCACCCAAAATTAGTGCAGAACTGGTAAAAAAAAGATCCCCTGATTTTGTCTGGACTATAAAGACAAATCTGCTCCTTGAGGTCTTTAGTCATGCAGAGTTTAGCTCCAACCCTCATCAAACCCAGCTGACCTAGCTAATCTAATTCAGTTTCAGGATTACCTGAAAAGTACAGGTAGGTGTGTAAGAGCAGGGTTGGAACTAAACTCAGGAGTGGGGGCTGGCAGGAACGGATTTGAACAGCACTTAATGTTCCTCAAAGGAACTCAGTGTTCCTTCAAAATCATGCCATTAAGCAAAGCAAAGCAGTGCTTTTGGACCATTTGTGGCTTGTATCGTTTAAGTACACTTATCATTAAACGGTTTATAATAGTCCACTAGGTCGTTGCCAGCTAACATTACTTTAAGTATTGTACCAGTTTTTATTTCCAAACGTCAGACATCTGTCATCCTCTGGAATGGCGCGTAAAGCAAATTTTTTGAGGGTCATCCAAATATGCCACTTTAGCTACTTGTTATTTTAGTGGTAACTAAAAGATTCGTTGTGCTAAGTGCCGTGACATTGTGTTTGTACTGTGAGCTACCCAGCTAACAATTTTAGGTTGTCCCTAACATTTCAATTGGTAACAAAAATGTTAAAAATGGTACTATGAATGTTCTAGGAATGTTGGTTTTTGAACGTTGCATTAACATTATTGCTTGGTTATATAAAAAATGATTCACATTTTTTTAAATTCGCTAACATTTTTAAAATGTTCCACTAACAATTTAAGAATAACTTTTTGATATAGATGATATATAATGTCAAAACGCTCTGCTAATGTTACTGTAAGAAGAAAAACACGTTACTGCATTTTTAATAACGTTGAGAGAACTTTGACAGAACGTTATCCAATGTTCTGAAAACGTTCCCTGTTAGCTGGGTAAATCTCATGGAAAAATCTCAATCCACACGGAACAAAAACAAGAGAATCACGAGGCTCCTATTTCTACAACTAGGTCTCTGTATCACATCTCTCTCTCTCTCTCTCTCTCTCATTTCTCTTGTTCTCAACAGTCAGTAACTGTGCTGTTTGTACTTGTTCATCAGTTTAAAGCAGAAGCTCCTCTGGAGAAATGCTCTTGTTGGGAAAAAGCTCTTCTCTAAAACAGCAATGTTGTCAGTTAATGTAGGCTTGATGTGACAGGAGCGTCACTGGAGACTGTTGACAGCGTGTCACTTATTACTTCCAATATTTTTTTATTTCTGACTAAAATAGACCAGGCTTCCATCAAGGCCTTCACTCTGTGCGTTAACGCTTCTCTCGTTCAAAACAAACAGCTGCAGTGTCATCCGGACTGGCGGTATGGACGCTGTTTAAATGAATCAATTACCTCTGTTCTTATTGGAACGTTTCGATCGAATGAGAAGTGAAAAGTGCTCCTAAGATCCTGCTGGGATGATTCTAATGAAAGACAAAGAACTTCTGAAACTGTTGAGAACAGGGAAACCGCAGGAACCTGTGTGTGTGTGTGTATTCAGTGCTTATTATTTCTGGATGGAGGAAAACTTTGGGCATGAAGTAAAAAAAACAGGTTTATTTTTTGGCGTCGCCTGCAGAACAGGTTATG
>JAZGTJ010020479.1:0-10371 GCA_036877575.1 Botia almorhae
TCAAATCTAATTTAACATTTAAAGTTCTTAAATATGTTTACATGGCAATCTGATTTCAGACGTCATCTCTATTAAAACAGGAAAATGAAAACTGTGTTGTGTGGGGTCATCAGGACTAAAGGCTGCTTCTCCCTAATGAGATGGATAGATTTGACTTTAAATAAGTCATTTATATTCAATGTGTGTGTGTCCATTTCGGGTAGAGTTTTAGAGAGAGAGAGAGAGAAAGTGAGAGAGAGAGAGACAGGTGAATATATCAGACAGAAGGCAGAACACTTTGGTTCATCTTGAAATTATCACTCACATTGACAATAAGTTTAATAGTCAAACTGATAAACAACATGGCTGGTACAGTTCTCACTAGGTGTTCTGCTGTGTGTGTGTGTGTATTGCTATGACGTAAAAGTCGATTGATCGCCAATCACCATTTATCAAAAGACTTGTGTTCTGCGCAACTAGCTGTAGATGAATAATTGAACGGTGTATGGCAGAAAAAAGGACGATGAGAGTAAAATCTTACACCCTCTCTCCCTCTCTTTTCTTTACTCTCTCTCGCTCTTCCTCTCTTTCTCTCTGTCTCTGCCTCTCTCTCTCTCTTCTCTTTACTCCCTCTCTCAGTAACTCTCCCCCCTTGTCTGTTGTGGGACAGCAGATAAAGCTGCTGAATAATTCAGGGTGTATTGAGTGTCTCCTCTCGGCTGTGTCTGGCTGTTAGCTGCTCTTTGGAATTGAGGTGGCTGAGCCATGCGGAGAGAACCAGTGCCTGGGAGAGAGATACACAGGCCTGCTGTAAAATCATAAGTATAAAATATTGTTTTATAGAAAACATGTTACCTTAACTACTAAACAGGACAAACTACTAAACAGTAAGTAAATGATATTCATTTTTGAGCAACGTAAGCTGTTTGTGCGTAGTCTCATAGCACTCTGTAATTATGCCACCTCTGCAGCGTAAATAATTACTTATGACTTCTTGATTCATAACTGTCTATTCTACAGAAATATAAAGTGTTTGGAAGTTTAAAGGTCAACAGCACATTCAAACTCCAGGCAGCCCCCGTGCCACTATTTGAAGGTACATTAAACGCAACACGCGTCTAAAGAGATGATCTGGCCCACAGCAGCACATGATTGTGTGCCATACAAATGTTAATTCACTCACTGCTCTCAGAGTGACACGCGATCAGGCTGTTTTATTGTTGGACGCGGTGAGGTTTTGTTACACCATTGCAGTACATGAACGAACAATGCTAGCTGTGATATCAGAGCGACGCTTAGGGGTGACCCAGAAATGACAACATATCACCGTATGATTTAGGCAGGGAAAAAAACTGTTTAGCTATGAACAAGACATGAAGTGGCACTTTGACATGACAGTGATAAAGTTTCACAGTGGCTCAGACAGGGAGAGAGTTGGCGAGAGAGAGCGCACGTCTCTGAACAGGGCCTGTGGCAGGTATGATAGGGTGAATAACAATTCCTCAGGGCCATGTGACAAAAGTGACAACCCTGACCTTTTAAAGATGTACATATGAGGACTTTAACAGGAAGCAGGGCACCAGAGTGCTGCTAAACGCCTGATGGGTAAAAGGGAACGTCTATCACTATCCTAAAATAAAGGCAATTAGTTACACTTGGGCTTTGTGTGATATTGCATCGCGGACGGGCACGTGTGACTCCTTCTGCAGTCATGGGAAATAAAGTCATAATTGATTATTAAAGAGCAGACAGACTGTGCGCTCAGTGCATGTTACTGGTGTAGTAACTTGCCTGCTTATCTCTAAGGCTCTGTACGAGAGACAGTTATATTAGGGGTTGGTGCTGAGCAGTAGATCTATACTTGTAGTGCCTATCTGCGTCCTTGTACAGTATGTGATCTGAAATGGTCTTAATAAGAGTTTTTTTTTTAGTGTTGTTGCTATGGCAACCGTCACTGTTACTGCTCATAAGTAGGGTTAGTGGTGTGTTCAGGTTCTTAACCTTGAGTATTTTAATTCATGCTACACGTGTTATGCTACGTACAGTACACAACTAATACTTCAAAACCAATTATATAGCTTGTTAAGGAAAAATGTACTATTACTTTTCCAAGTTTGTGACACTTATGGCATACGTGTAAATTTGCATCTCATGAAGACATGTGACCAATAGAGGATGGTGACATCAAAGCAAACGCTAATGAAAGTGGTATTGCATAATCACATCTTTGAATCCATGATGAATGTGATAAAAAACATTGGCGTGTGATTTATCCAGTTCCTGCCCATATTTGCAGGGGTCTCCCTAGAATTTCCACATGCTGAAAGTCTAGTGTGAGCGCAACTAAAGGAATGCTCCAGGCCAGATCTAGGAATTCTGTGATCTTGTTGTCATAGACACTTGGGGTGAATACCCTAGCAACCTCATAGCTACCCCATAGCAATGCGTTTGCACCACTCATGCCCTAGCATCATGGCAGCTTATTTTTATTTTTTTGCAAAGGAAAGTACTTTCTAAAGAAAATGTAAGATGCTCGTTATTGGCAACGTCATATGTCAGCATAAACATGAGCTTGTGTGTGTGTACGGGCACTGTATGTGAGGACTAATTATGTTGTTTCGGGTGCGTGTGTGACTTTAAGGGGTTTTCTGTGTTGCTGTCACGGTTTAGTTGCGCATGACTCATGCTTCTCAGTTGGGGGTGAGTGTCCATGGGAATAGACCAATGTGTCTAGAACTGTCCTTTGAGATTGCCACAAACACACATTCTTTCCCTCTCTCTCTATCTCTCTCTCTCTCTTGCAAGGGTGTGGTGGTGTGTAGAAAAATGATCTTCCTGTTGGCGATTCCCTCATGGCATTGTAACGGATGGGTTTACATTAACGGAGTCAATCTTATTCTCTGAACACATCAGGAAATGGCTCTCTCTCTCCGACACGACACCAGGGAGAGAGTTTATTTCCTAAAGTAAAAGTGTGATAAGTCCTGGACACACAAACACACACTCGCAGATAAAAAACAGAGATGATCGGAAAAGAGGAATTTCTTCTCAATCACATATAATATAAAAATGTAGCCGCTGTGGAAATTTGGCCACCCCTAAGTGGCATTAAACACTGTGTAAATACATTTTAGGAAATCAAAACTTTAATACTGCACACTCCGATACACTAGGTGGCGATGTACACCTTTACTTTAAGTCATTGTAAAACAAACCACAATGTTAGAATGCCAAATAATAGTCAAGTTGTTTAATATAGTGGAACAATACTTCTGATGTATCTAACGACACTTCGACTGACAGTAAAAATATGCGAGGCGCACCCTTTCCACAAATTCAGGTTTGAATAATAAGCTAGTCTAATGTAATCAAAATATTAACATTTCAAAATTATTTTAGTATTTCCATTTTGTAAAATTGTCCATGAAGGTAGCGCACAACTGGTGACAACCAATCAGTTCAACTGAGCGAGCGCAATAATTCAGTATAAAATGAAATTTGCAATTTATTCTATATTTAGAATAAATATATTTTGGTATACAAAATGTGGCAGGAAATAAAATGTTGCATTCTCATCTGATTAATTTAACAAGTAAGCAGAGCGGCTGTACCGCATATACGACGGTGAGTAACTTTGTGTTACTTTATTTTGATTTTTAATGCCCTTAGGAAAAAAACTTTTTGAAGAAGCTTATTTTACTGTGGATGTAGTTTATATAGCTATGATTTATGTATGCTTAGGTTCTCGTTTTGGCGTGTAGTGCGCATTATAGACATCAGCCTTCTTTGCCTTTTTCATGTGTACACCTCTCATCAACCATTACGACCGTCATGTGTATCCGACATCCTATGATTTCATTCAATCTGAATGCAAAGAAAGGATGTCCTACTTGCGTGTCAGACTATGTATTTGCATACCGTTCATGTGTTTTGGAGGGGGCGTGGTTTTAGAGAGCGTTCTGAAGAAAGGACGGGATCTTGTGCTTTCAAAGCTAGCTTGCTATTGCTAGCCTCTCCGAAATTGTCTATCCTTCCTTTAATGTTCAGTGTGCTTTTATTATTTGGGTAAAAACTCTCGGCCATATTGTGTTTTTTTTTACGATGACCAATTATGGCTTTTCAGTAGATTTAAGATCACTAGATGGAGCTGCTTCACTGGATCCAGATGTGACAGATGCGGTAGATGAAGTTACATGATCGGAAATGGGTTTTCAATCACAGTCAGCTCTCAAAAGCTGTAGCTCTTGACCAACAGACGTCAGCCCACTAGATTGCATAACCTCGTTAGGATAAAAGAAACCTGCCTGCACAGTGCAGCTATTGGTTATTCGTTTTAATGGATTAGTAGTATGACTGCTCCCGAGTCCCCGAAACCAACCCATCACGCAACACATTCTGGGAAATCATTTTTACCAGAACAAATATCATTACTAGCAGTGTCATTTCTTCAAGGTTTAATTGTTCCTGAAATTTTGTAATTAAAAATGCCATTGTTGTATGATTTTAAGCAATTACAGGATTCCATTCAGACATGCTTGAGGCGCGAACCGATATTATTTGTTTTAGGAGAGTGTCATGATTTTCCCTGCAGTGTGTTATGAGTGGCACACATCCTCATATTGTGGCATAGATCCATTAGTCTAATTTTTGGCTGTAATTGACTGGTTCTGGCACTTGGAGCGGGCTTACGTAACAATGCCCAACAGCACACTCTTGTTAATGTTTAAAGAGTCATTGAGGTAGCAAGAGCAATTCCAGCTAACTTCAGTTCCTTCCACTTATTGTGGATCATTTCCTCGATCCGACTCTGGTGTGCAGCGCTGCAGAGATTTATATGTGTGTGTGTGAGAGAGCGTAACCTTGTACAGGTGTGTGTGAGGCGCTCTGGAAACAGCTGATTTTATTTATTTAATTTTGCTTCTAAATGTACATAATTACTGTGCTTGCACAGCAGCCCCTCAAACGTTATGTTAAATAAGTTTAATCTTGTATCTGTATGTACCCAGCTACAGTTTTAGGCTGTAAGAACGTTTCCCTAATGTTTCCATTAAGTAACAAAAAGAGTAAAATTTTTATTTTAAAACGTCCTAGGAATGTTCAGAAGAACCATTTTTGTTGATGTTATATGATCTTTATTTGTTTACAAGAACATTATTCAAACATTTTTCAATTCTGTAGCATTTTTAAAGTGTTAAACTACTTAAGAATAATGTTTTGATATAAATATATAACATTAAAAATGTTCCGCTAATGTTACTGCTACAATGTTTTTGGTAACGTCGAGAGAACATTTAGAAAATATTTGGAGAACATTCCCTGTTAGCTGGGTATCAGGAGCAGACTGACCAACAGTGTCTGAAAGTGAGTGCTGTTGTAACCTCTTTGACTCTCAGCTCCTTCCTGGGGGGCAAACTGGAAAGGGTACAAAGCTAAAACCCATGACCTAACTCCAGATGTTACCTCATCTTCAACATCAACTGTCACCCAAATTAAACGTACCATCTGCTCGTACAGACAGCTTCATTAGCTTTCTGGATGGGGTTCCATTCCGAAAGTCCATTTACTGTGTTAAATGTTTGCTACTGCGCGCTTGTTTATTGAACCTTCCGAGTCATAACATTTAGAAGTCTGTGGGTCTCAGCTGAGGGTATGGCACATGTCTGCCGACTAATATTGAGGGAACATAGTACTTTTCTGTGGACTATGGCATTAAATGTTATTGTATTCGTGGCACTGCTGCTTCTCAGATAGGATTTTACTGTCTTCACTGTATGCTGTTCTTTACTGTGCTCATAATAATGTTGACACATCCCTGCTGAAGTAGCCATCTTAAACAAACCTATAGGCTGGTTTGCTGGTTTCAGTTGGTATAATCTGGTCTAGCCAGTCTCCTACCATAGCCAAACTGGTCTTCAGGTCATCAACCCAGCTAACAGGAAACGTTTTTAGAATGTTGGCTAACGTTCTCTTTCATTTTTCATGGCTAAACACCAGTCATATTGTCAGAAAATATAAAGCTTTTTGTTGTGGTTCAGGTAGAAGCAGATGTACAGGAGATGAGCTCATCTCCTCTGTCAAAGCATAACAAACCTACAGAGAGTCTGTTAGCATACAGAATAAAGAAGCATGAAATAACATTAGCTACATCCCATAGCAAACTCTCTGCTCATACTGGAGATCTTTTAAGCTGTAAACCGCAGCTGTAGACACACACAGACACACACACAGACACACACACACATACAGTCGGTTTGGAGTGCAATAGGTGTTCCTTTGTTTATTTATGTGTTATGGGGTCAGTCTTTAAGCCCTTTATTCATTTAGACTCTGTACACACATACTGTACACACACACACAGTCCTAGCCACATAAATGGGCTGTGCCCACATACTGTGGTGTTGCAGTAATGACTGTTATCATATGTGTTGCTTGTTTCTTTCTGTGTGGTAGTGTGGTGTGTGTATGAGTGGGTATATTTAATAACGACTGTTATAACTGTGTGGCTTTCCTGCTACCATGATACTTTGGATTCTCCCCAGTTTAAACTACTGCTGCTTTCATTCATTACATTATTTAAATGAACACTTCCCCCCAAATTGTTATCAATTACTCACACTTATGTGGATCCACATCTGTATCATTTTCTCTTTTTCATAGACCACCAAAGAAGAGCAGGATTTTTAACTGCTGCGTCTCATACAGTGAACACACGCGTTTGTGAAGCTTTATAAATTACAATTAAACTGAAACGCCACATACATTAAAATTATTGTATTTATTGTTTCTTCTATTGCATTGTAACTATTGTTTCTTCACACAAAGCTATTGTATGGCTTAAAGAGATAGTTCACCCTAAAATATCAATTCTTTTCATTTAAAATTCAATTAATTTACTAACTCTCATGTCATGCCAGACCTGTATGACAACAAGTATTACTTTGACAGATCATTGTCAACAGGTCATTTTCATTGGCCCGAAAGCAAGACTGTTTCTTCCAAAATTCTCCTTTTTACATTTCACCGAGGAAAGTCAGTCGTGTCTGGAACGATAAGTAAATGACGACACGCTTTTCATTTCGGCTGTTTTTGGTGAACTAACAAACACACATTTGGATGCACAACATGGGGGTCAAGTCCATTAGAGATGAATATTATTAATAACACGGTCACCGTTTCTGTAAATAACTCTGCCAGCATCTATTATCTTGAACGCCAGCATCTATTACTTTTAACTGTTTGTCATTCTCCTCGTCCCGTCACAGAAAAACCGTAGCGTTCCTCTATTTCCATATTAATGGAAACATGTATTGTATTACCGAGCTTTCTCATACTGTGGCCAAGCAAACTGTGTGCGGGCAGCACTTATAATCAGTGTTGTCATGGTATGTCACCCCTGCTCTCTCACTGTCTTCTTCCCTTGTTTTTTTATCATCTGCTCATCACTTTACTGCCTTTGCTTCATTAGTATGACACTGGCAGGACAGAGGAGAGGAGAAGGGCCTCGGTAGCTCAAGTAGGTGTTTTTTTCCAAACATGTCCTCTTTCATTATTCATAGTTCTTTTACCTGTGTGATTAGATCCCGCTCTTCACCCCGCCTGAAAAACAACAGGTCTGCACGAACCGACTTACGTGATGTCACAGCAGTCTCCGCCCATATTTTCCATGCCTATCTCGCAATATTGTAAAAATCTTGTGCTGCACCAGAGTAGCACAAGAGCTGCACCACAATAGCACAGAGATAAAGCCAAAATGTAAGTGCAGAGGCTTGGGAAAACAAAGATTTTATTTGGTTTAATAACAAGTGACTTCATTTAGATGGCTAGTATTTAATGAAAAAATGTGAGGCTGGAGTGTTTTTCTCAGGAGAAGACTTTGAGAAACTTAATCGTGTGTCTCAAATTTATCTCAATTTAATCTTGTTGCAGTCCAGGAATTATAATCCAGACCCTGTGACTTTTTAATTGGCTTAGACTTAATTTTTTTGAGCTGACTTCAAGCCTGCTCTAGTAAAACCCCCAAACCATAAAGAATATCAGCGTTTCAGTCTTTCTCCGGTGCATGCACATTAAAGCCAGACACATGGACTATAAAGAGAAAGTGTTGTGGCTGTTTATGTAATTTCTCAAATGAAAAAATGACCCTCTCCTTCTACTGCTAATATCTGTGTCTGACTCCCATCCTGTGTGCCTGTGTTTGTGCGAGAGAGAGAGAGAGAGAGAGAGAGATTTAAGCAATGGTTGTAAGCTCATTAAGAGCAGTGGAGCAGAACGCTGGGATACGTCTCTGCTGATTCTCTACAGTCCAGCGAGAGGGCAAAATATGTGCAGTAAACACACACACTGTGATTGTTCCACTTTTTTCGGTGCATATTCTTTTATCTTCCTACGCCTTATTACAATCATGCAGATTATACGTTCACATCTGCAAATTATTTCGCTATCTTTTGTGAAAATGTCCCGCTTTTAATCTATCTAAGTCAACTCACCCCAATTCTCACTCGCTCTCACGCACACGCTCGGTATCCCAAAGCTGCCTCATCTAAGAATCAATTACCCTTCTACTGGTAGCGCTGCAGATTCAATTTCTACCTGTCCAACTCGATAACGCCAATCGCATTCTGGTTCCCCTTGCCCTATTCTCCCTGCTGTTCAACATCCTGCCCCTTTTACCCAATTCCTCAGTCACTCAGTCTTCAGATGGCTGTTGGAAGGGTCTGAGCCCTTCTGTAAACATTAGCATAGCAGCGATTTGAACAGTCGGTAGTGTTGTCACGGCTCTGTCAGTTTTCTGTTCGGCGGGTTAACGTACCGTTAAGACGTACACGCAGTGATGTGATAGAAATGTGTATTCTCTAATGCAGTGGATCTCAGGTTTTTGACCCCCCCCCCCATTGTTCACAACATTATTTGAAGCCCCCCCGCCTCTACCCAAGGCACAAAAATGCATATTTTACATTAAAAATGTATATTTGTTATAAAAATGTCCAAACACTAAGAATTATCTTAGTTTTGAGTTGTTTTAACCTGTTTTAATTCTTTTATTTAAAAACTCTGACTAATTCTGTCAGAGTATAGAGAGAATGGCTTTATAATGTTTCTAATTCTGACTTTTTTGAAGTCATTTTAATTTAAGTCATTTTTATAAGTCATTAAATTTCAATGTGAGGACCCCTCAGAAGTTTGTTGATTCCCACTTTTGGGCCCCGGCCCCCCGGTTAAGACATGCTGCTTTAATGCCACTGGATTCTTGAACAGAGGAAGAAAAACGTGCTTTACTAAGGGCCTAAAGTTGGGAAAAACAAACAGTGCTTTGAAAAGACAGGCTCGAATTGTGTTTGATTAACAAGAGTGAAAGTCTCTCTGATGTTTACAGCTGTACACAGACTAACACTGTCACTAATGGTGTACAATATTAATATCCTTCCTGTTTTTTTCTGTGAAGTGGCGTGTGTGTGTAGTTTTGGATCAAAATGTACATATTCATGTACATGAATATCAATGTACATTTTAACACAAATTAACGTGTCTTTTAGGGAACAGAGTTTGGATTTTTGTTAGTCTATATAGTAACTAATGATTGGCTTTGTAATGATTAGAGTAATGTTTGATAGACTGGGGATTGGATGTGGCCACAAGGGGATCTTGAAATGTGTGTGTGTAATTCCCTATACAGTAAATAGTGTTAAATACAAGTTTATCTTCTCCATGGTACCTCATTCACACTCACAGCATGTTCCTGAGCAGATAAACATGCTGTCCTAAAAGGGAAAAATTGCTTTGAGACTTCTGAGCTAACCGTGGGATGTCTTCAGCAGGTATATCTCTTGAAGTACCACGGTGCTTTATGAGGTAATCTCCTAGAGCCCTTTGACTGTCGGCATGAAGTCTGACATGTAGCTTTTTACGGTCAGGAGCTTCAGATTTTCAGAACCTCTGGGCATTTTTGTGCATTATGTTTCTGACATGCCTCTGAACAAGCGTAGCTTGTATTAGAATTTACATTTCTTTCAGCGTATGCATCCTGCCAACCTAACGGTAGTAGTCAGCGTTTGAAGTGGATTTTAATTGGATCATATTATGTTAACATGTTGGCTTTACTGGCATGTGTGGTTCTCGCGGGATGTCTGAGCTGCTGAACTGCTGGTCAAAGGTTAAAGCGTCAGTCTGTGAACTGTCTCGGGTCACAGATAACAGCCGTTCTCAAGTTCATGACATTTCGGGACTTTGTCGAGTCTCTCTCTCATTCTCTCTCTCTCTGTGTCTCTGTTGTTCTTTCTCTCTGTCGTTCCATCATGCATATTTCATTCTATCTTTTTCTGCTCTGTTTGAAGTCAGATGTGTCTGACAGCATTAGACCTCATGACTGCCTGAAACCATCACACACACACACAC
>JAZGTJ010020480.1:0-10371 GCA_036877575.1 Botia almorhae
TAATAGACCTCTCTTCACCTCACTTTAAAACTTCGTCGACACATGCTAGATGCTGCAGTCATTTTGTGCCATAAGAAGTACATCAGAAGAATGGAACTGACCTAAAGGGTCAGATCAGGTACAGTCCGCTCCTAAAGTGAACAACTTAAGTGAAAAGCCCAGATTCATTCACACTTTTTCAAAGTGAATAGCTGTCTGATCTGAGATCTGTCACTTTGCTGGAGATAATCATGTAGTTACCGTAGTAACCTCTGGTTATCCAGCACAACTATTGCACAGCTCCTCCATCCACTGCAATGTAGAGAACTGAATTAGCATGAGACAATGAAATGCACACAAACCTTCAAACAACACAGAGTGCATACGCAAGGCACATTCTCTGTCAAATATTTAATTTATAGAAAACAAGACCTTGATCTGGCCAAGAGTGTTTTAAAAGGGATTTATTTTACAAAAAATATAGTTTTAAATAGTTTTCTAACCTATTAAGGTTTTGTGACCTGTGTCCTCTCTATGCTGTTAGAATGACAGCTGTAAAAAAAATCAATTAACTCCCACTTAATCCCAAAACTTTTTAAACTTTTTTCAGTCAGATAAAAGAAATGGCTTACAAATGGCTATGATACTTCAAAACGTATTTTACTTATGGGGCATTGGTACTGTATTGTTAATATATTATTTTGTGTTTGAGCCAAATAGCATTTTTTCCCCAACATATAGAAGTATTTGATGTTTTACATGACAATTTAAATCTAATCATTGGTGATAGTGATGCTCTTTTAAGTAAAGAATAAACAAAATGTGCAGCTTTTGTTTTCAAGTCTTTTCAAATAGACTTCAAATAGACCAAACATTACTGAATGAATTTCTGACAGACTTTGTTCCACATATGTTAACAAATCATCAAGATGTGCAACCACAATAGAGACACAATGCGTCTTTGAGATGTTCATAATCTAGACATGACAGCCCAATTATGTCAGGCTGTTTTTATAATAAAAAGCAAGCATGACACAAGCATGTGATTCAGATTAGATGTGAGAAGATTACGTTTTATTAAAGCAATCCCTGTCCGCATTTTCTGTTTAAAATACTTTTGAAATACTTCTTTCCGTCTTATAGGATTTATTTATCTACGTTTTATACCATCATCCTTCAAATGAAGCAAACAATAAACGTGCTCAGGTCTTCTCAGGTAAAAGTTCTCTCAAAGTTATCCAAAACGTTTATGCCGTACCGTTAGTAGAACATTTTTATTGTTACATATCACGTAGAACATTTTTGACATTGAGTTGTTAGTAAAAACGTTTTAAAAACGTTAAAGAATTAAAAAAAGTTTTTAAATGTTTTTATAACCAAGCAATAATGTTAATGCAACATCTTGTTAATGCAATAATGTAATGCAACGTGAGAATTTCTTAATATAACTTAAACTGTAACTTGCTGGAAACATTAGGGGAATGTTCTTACAACCTAAATTGTTAGCTGGGTTGGGGGCAGTTATCAAATCTCAGTGGCTGAAATTTTATTCCCCATTATTCTGGCACATCTCCTTAAAACCTTAAAACTCTTTCAGGAAGATTGTGAATTGCAATTGTTATGAATGTCCTGCTCTTCCGGATTTGGAGGAGAAACTGGAATTCTCCTACAGTGATTCAGTGTCATTCAGTGGCTCCACTGATCCACAGTTGTTGTTTTGGCTGTACATGGCTCTTCTATACAGCTTGACACTTTCGCTTTAGCCCCGCCCCTTTGGTTTCTGTTGCCCACTTGGACAAACTTTATATAATGTTCCATAGGAATACAATGGAAATGTTTAACCCAGTATTCACCTCTGTTTATTCTCTTCTTTCCTGTGTCTCTAACAGGTACTGCTTCATCGCCTCAATCAGTATGCTGTGTCTAAAATTGATAAGAATATCACAGAAGAGACGGTCAAGGTGAGTATTTGAATGTACTCATGATTTGAGTTTTATGCTAAATATGGAAGAAGGGGAAATTTTACAACAATTTTACAGGTTTCAAACAACACGAGTGCAAGTACATGTAAGTACATGAATTAGCATTTTTTTGACATTTGACATTTTTAGGTGCACTGTCCCTTTAAGAAAAAGGTTGCAGTAAACACAATACATTTTTTAATAAAGCAGTAGTAAACATGCATCCTCAGTGCTGTAGTAATAGTGCTAATGAGAGAGTGAGTGCTTGCATCATCAGTGTAATGTAAGCAAGCACATACATCTATAAGTGTATATAATACACATATAATACATATAATAATATAGTGGAATAGAAATATACACATACATGCCCACATAACTGTTAACTGCTAAGCCAAGTTTTGGGGTCTAGCTTTGGAGTCTAGTTTTGGTGGATGTCTGAACGTTCGTATCTGTGTACATTAAATCTGGGGTTGCTTGCTGGCACAGAGTTACACAGAGGTCTGGCTATTTTGTTTACATATGTATATCTATTTCTGTATGTAATGGAAAGTGTCATGCACAGCTACAGTCACTTCCAAATGTTTCAAAGTCTTCCTGCTCATGTTTGCTGTGCATTGTTGCTTTTGCAGGTCCAGACAATGTTCCTCAGTCAGTAAGTCAGTGTTTCCATGTGTTTGCCCCACAGGTGCTGTTTTCTAACCTGGAGGAGATCCTGTCTGTGCACAAGGACTTCCTGTCCATGGTTGAGGAGCTCCTGCAGCCAGACCCCAACCCGTATCATGAAGTGGGTCGCTGCTTCCTGCACTTTGTGAGTCCCTCTGTTATTCTTATTTTCTCTCATTTTCGACACACATACTGTACCAAAATATATACAGTCTGACTGATTTTAGTCATCGTAAGAGGTGACTAAAATCTTTCCTAGTGTGAGAAAACTCAATTAAACCCAGCTAACAATTTTAGGTTGTAAGAACATTATCCTAACATTTCCATTAAGTAACAAAAATGTTAAAAATGTAATTTTGAAAGTGCAAAGCGTCAAGTTTTATTAGACATTGTATTAACATTATTGCTCTTTTACATTCAAATAAAGTCACGCGGGTTACCATGATATGATATTTTCATTTCTGGGGAACTGTGTTTTTAACCTTTGCCTTCCTGTCCCTCAGGAAGGGGTTGTATATTCGTGAGGGTAGAGCAGTACAGAAGTCTTCTGAGTGAGAGTGCTGTGTTGAGGATTGAGGCAGTATTTTTTAAGTTAGCAGTAGATCCGGCAGCCTTTTGTCAACCTCTGGGCAAAACTTCAGAGAATTTCTGAGGGACACGAGCCATGTGAAATCTCAGAATAAGTGGCTAGTCACAGGCAGTTTCAAAAGGCTTGTCAGCTAACAATTTTAGGTTGTACAAACATTTCATTAAAGTTCCATTAGGTAACAAAAGCATTGTAAATGTTGTTTAGAGAGTTTTAGGAACCTCTAAATTGTCCAGTTTGTTAGATGTTGTATTCACGGTATTGCCTGGTTTTATGAACGTTATTAAAAAATGTGTTAATTCTTTAATATTTTTAAAACATTCAAAACTACAGAATAATGTTTTTGATATACAATATATATATAATGTTCTACTAACGTTACTGTGTGAATATTTTTGATAACTTTAATAGAACTTTTAGGGAACGTTTGCCAACATTCTGAGAAACATTCACCGTTTGCTGGGTTATCACAGTTGCCCTTCCGTATGTACCTAAACAATGTCTATGTCTGTATATCTCCTCAGAGGGGAAGGTTTCAGATTTATGATGAATACTGTGGGAACCATGAAAAAGCCCAGAGGCTTTTGCTGGAGCTTAATAAGATCAGGACAGTACGCACACTACTGCTGGTAAGACACTTGTCATTGGCTTTCTCAAACACTAACAAAAACATGATGAAAACATCCCTTAGACCCCACCGGGGGTCATAATAAAAATTCTGTACATGCACTCTTCTGACTTTATTTGTGTTCATTTCCACTTCGGAAGTTTTGCACACACGCTTGACTCATATTCATGACCTTCCACAAACCCTTCATTTGCATTGATAAACATACGAGTAAAGATTCATGTTTTTGTCAAACACATTTCCTGTTCCTGCCCCTAGACTGTGAGCTTATGTTCAAGATAAAGTTCTTTGTTATTGGTCTGGGCTGGACCGCGGTCAGGTCCAGTATTAAGAGCTCACTGGCATGTGTGTGTAAGACTATATCTTATGACCTCTTTTGAAACATAGGAACTCCTCGGAGAGTCCGACACAAATTCATTTCCTCCGCTTGTGCTGACAGGGTGTCCTTCAACTCTGTTTTGTAACATGATGCAAGTGCTGAGGCCTCTGTTACCACACACACATACACGTAATGCATATTGCTTTATAAAATTGCACATGTACATTTTATGGATTATCTTTATGGAATCTTTTTCTAGTTTTTTTGGAGTTGGAGTGCCAGCCCTTTGTTGCTGTTAAATGGCATATGGAATGACGAAAATTCCTCTTTTATCCCTTTTTGGTGTAAATAATTCCTTTAACCTGTGAACACAGTGTAAGATGGCAGCAAATCATCTTTTTTTCAAATTGATTTTTAATTTAAAAAGGCATTTGACCTTTTATCTCATTAGAATTGCATGCTGCTGGGTGGCAGGAAGAACACAGAGGTTCCATTAGAGAGTTATCTGCTTGCACCCATCCAGAGGATCTGCAAGTACCCTTTACTCCTGAGAGTGAGTATGATACAGTTTGTAATAAAATGTCAATGAATACTGCGTTCACACGCAGACAGAAAGCTAACATACCGTGCACAGTATTAATACTACAATACTTAAAAGTTCAACTAACATTAGTGCAGGAATTTTGTTTTGATAATTGAGAAAACTTTTACAGAATGTTCCCTGTTAGCTGGGACCTTTTGGTGGAAGGTCAGAGTGTATTGCAGATTGAAAAAGCCTTTTTTGAAGCCTTTTTTGAGTTTAATCCTCAGCCAACACCGTTGCTAATGTTTCGTGGCTGATTTTGTACCCAAAACATTGAAATTAAAACGATTACTGTGAACACTCACAAGAGTCAGTTCACGTAATAAATTTGGCATATTCACTGAGCCAGAGTCATCACAGCCCCTCTTGCTAAATACCAGTGATAGAGATCTGTGGTCACTCAGATATCACAGAAATGTAGATCTGAATTAAACTGATGAGGCAGAACCCCTGTGCTTAGACTTGGTTTGGAGATTAGCATCTTTTCAGCAGACTCCATCATGTAGTAATATGATTATTAAACACGTTTTGAAGCTAAACACGCAGTTTGAGCAATCTGCATAGGCACGTTTTGTTTAAAAGTGAAGCTGACTTTATAAACACACTGGTTCATGATATGACCTTTTATCTCATGGAAACCGTGACGTGTCGTGTTTGATGTTTGTTTGGTGTGTGTGTGATCAGGAGCTGCTCAAAAGAACCCCTAAGAAACACAATGATTTCTCGATGGTGCAAGAGTCACTGCAGGTGATGAAAGCTGTGTGCTCCAGCATTAATGAGGCTAAAAGGCAGATGGAGAAGATGGAGGTGCTGGAGGAGTGGCAGTCTCATATCGAAGGCTGGGAGGTATACACACATACTGTACACACACACACGCACCCGCACGCTTATTTAGATCATGGTGGGGACCTTACATTGATCTACCGCACAAAAAAGAAAGAAAATGCTGTCTCACCTGTTTACAAACCCTCATGTTGCTGTAAAACTCTCTTCTTCATCCGCAAAGAAAGGTGACACGAAGAAAGAAAGGTGAAAGTCTTTTCCCTGTGAGGTTGTTCGATTTTTCAGGTTTTCAGAAAAGATTTTTCAGGTTTAACTATCTTTAAGGGAAAGACAAAGATGGCAAAGCCTGACACACACACACACACACACACACTCATCCATCTCAAAACACAGACTCCCACACAATTTAGTCAGTTTGACGTCTAAGGATAAAAGATGCTGTCACACGGCTACAAAACTCTATTCTTCAGCTTGCCAGAGTCTTTGATGTATGATCGAAACCTTAAAACCTTAAATCTTATGATTTAATTAAACGTGATGCTTTAGTCCTCCAAAGGACTCCTTAGGACTGTATAAAACCTCGTCCCTCCACCCTCTCTAGCTCAGCTTAGAGCTCTTTAGACCACATCAGCCCTGTCTGCTTCTTTCATCAATACCTTCAATTAGACCTACTTTGTGTTTAGTGGCTGTTTGACTGAAGCACAAGATTAACTCTATTATTCATATTCATATGGCTGGTTAAAGCAGAAATACTTTCTCAAGTGCTTTATAAACTAAACACAGACTGTATCAGACCCATTCCGTCCTCTCTGCATTTCTCATATGACGTCATTTCGCATACAAACACGTGACCCATCAACTAATTGGCAGGTACAGTTGACTGTTACAGTTACAGTTCAGGTACAGTTCAATACGTGTTTATCCTTCATATTTACTCCTTAATAATGTGTCACGGTGTATAGGGCTGTTGTCCAAAGGTATTAACAATGGCAGTAATTGTGTAGGCAGTGTGATTCTGTGCTTCAAGTTTATGTAATGTACCCATACAGTTAGGTTTATTGTGAGAGGGGCGCTCTCACAGGGAAGGGCAGGAACTACAGCATGACCTGAGGGTAAGGTCACTTCGGTAGTTTTAAAGGGACAGTTCAAGTTTATCACGATTTAATGACCATGATGGCATTTTTTTTCTTCCTTCTGTTATACTACAAGTGGGATTGGCTCTTTTCCATGAAGTAAAAGTAAAGGGACCCAAAAATGACTCACAAACACCATTTTAATTGTTTTTTTGTCATTTCTGGAGGTTGACAGCCCCGGTCTCTTTCGTTGTATGGAAAAGAGCGATAGGAAGATTTTTCTAAACTGTTTTTATTGCGTTCCATGAAAGTAAATAAATCATACAGGTTTGGAACCTTATGAGGTAAACAGCAATTTTTTTGAGGGGCGTGAACTGTCATTTTAAATTTGCATTCTTGTTCATGGAGTTAAACCGAGCCCAAATGTCTGGACTTTGTTTTCATGTGTGGTGTTGCTGATGAAGTTCTGGTGCTGATGAGTAATTTTGGCTTGGTGGAGCTAGACTGAGTTAATAGCTGTGGTCAGTGTGTTAACCACACAGGGCTCTCTGCCACGCTCTCTGTTGCGGTATTCTCTCACATGCAACTTCCCGTATCCCGTATCATGTTGCGCAGTCAGATCTATACAGCCTTAACAACGTGTATTCCCAAAATAGATCAAAACAAGCTATAGATTTGTTCTAAGTTGTTTCTATTCTAAACCATTTGCAGATGGCTGTGACTGGGCCGTTTATGACTAAAACATCTTTTGAATCTGTTTTCTCATAGGCTCTGTGATTCACAGACTTTTCAAATTTTCAAAAATACATGCATTTGATCTGTATTGTGTAAGCAGTCATAATACGCTAGCGTGTTTAGCGATTTAGCTGCTGTTACCGCACTATTTTACTATTTTTAAACATATACTATAAAAAACAAGTGGCCCCTAGTATTTAAACCCAGCAGCCTTGCACATGCCCTTGTGTTTAGGAAGAGGATTTGCAAAATAGAAGCTATGTTGTTTTTGCATTCAGGGCACGTGTTAAAACAATCCCAGGCAGGTTCCTCTGTTCACATCAACCATTGTAACAACATACCGCAGAATGAAAAATAGTCGGTCAGATTTTAGGAGGGAAACATAGTGGAATGTCTTATGAAAGACAGACACGGGTTTTGAAAATGATGTTGAATTAATTTTGTTTTCAGATCTACAATTTCCCTGGAAAATTGTTTCTGTCTGCTAAGCATATTTGAACAGTCGCACCCATCTGGTAGGCGTGAAATTACATGCATTTTGTCTGTGTGGCTGTAGCTGTCACATAAGTTCAGAGTACTGGAATGAGTGTTAGGCAGGAATTTCAGTGTTTAAGTTGGTAGCACACACTGTTCTGAGTCCAGTGGCTCTTACAAAACAGCTTTTATGAAGAACAGAATGACCTTTTGGAAGCAGTTCCCAAATCTGTTTTAGCCTTTGGTGGTTCATTAATGACCATTTGCCTTCCTATTACCTCATATCCAGGAAACAAAACTACTAACAGACAGAACACACATCCATGCCAATGTCTGACTGGCTGAAATAAGCTGAGAACTGCCTTGGTTTGCTTTTTAATCTTGAACTTTACCTCCCATTAAATGTGAGGCACATCTCGGCGCTAATGGATTTTCGAGAGATCTGGAATTGGAGAGAGGGGAAGCAGTTGTCTGTTCTCACAGGGTGTGGGTGGGGATGACAGAACACTTTTCCACTGTAGTGTCCAGTACTGGCTGTTCATTATTGTTGTCCACCTGCACATCTGTGTGTCCTTCAGATAGTAACAGGGCAGGAGACGACAACTCATAGAAAATGGAATGGGAAAAATCGTAACGCTTCACATGGTCAAAGAATGGAAATCCCACATTTTATTTAAAACCCAATCGCATGTTTATTTACTCTACTGTAAAAGCTAAAATTTGTGAAGTGGGCTGAAGCTCGATTTATGATGCCATTTTCCGATTTGTTTTAGCTGATTTTATGTTAGAAATGCAGTTTTAACAGTTTTAGCTTTTCTTCATCAGTAAGTCAGATAGGAATTGTGCTTGGATTCCTATTACCTATATAGAAAATTTCTGCCTGAAGGCTTTATTTAGGCTTTCTAAAATGCAAGTGAACAGGCTTGCTTTTGTTGTAAAAAGCTTTGTTGTAAAAAGATGCCTTAACACTCTCAAAGCCTCACAAAGATGTGCCACAATGCACAGTACTCATACAGGCTGTGCAGGTTTGAATTAACATTACAATTATGCATTTGGAAGACGCTTTTATCCAAAGTGACTTAAAGCAATCTTTGCGCTGCTAATGCAGTGTTCGGCTAATTAAGCTATTGGAACACAGGAAATTCTGTACCTTGCACCAATCATGTCGTGTCTTGTCTTGACCTATGTCATGTGACCAGAAATACAATAAACAAGCCTGTATTTCTCACAAACCCGGTTTACATTGACGTCGTGATTTGTTTTGCACAACTTCACTATTGCATCTAATTTCATTTAGGGTTCCAACGTCACAGACTGCTGCACTGAGATGCTTATGCGGGGAGTTTTGCTGAAGATCTCCGCAGGAAACATTCAGGAACGCATCTTCTTCCTCTTTGACAACCTGCTGGTGTACTGCAAGAAAAAGAACAGGTGAGCAAACGCTTTCCTCTGTCAAACCCTGCAGCTGCCAGCTGTTAGCTGCAAATGGGATAACAGGGAAGCCCAAAGCAATGGCTGTTCTTTCAGAAGTGCAGACAGCTGTGTTCCCTTGCAGGCGTTTGAAGAACAGTAAGACGGCCACCGAGGGACCACGATACCTCTTCCGAGGTCGAATCAACACTGAGGTCATGGAGGTGGAGAATGTGGATGATGGAACAGGTGTGTCATTTAAAAATCTAATGAGGCCACATGACAGCTTAATATCAATGATTATAGATTTAACAAGATGCTGTAGTTCTTCTATATGCATGGGGGAAAGTGCAATGCTCAATATATCCGCTCTAGCAAACGAAGTCCCGCCTTCTGGTAGAAAGAGCCAATCGTCAATTGCTAAACACTAATGACTCTTTGGGGAGGGGCTTTGTTCAGAGTGTTGTGAGATACTTGACAGTCTTTAAACGTCCTGGAATAGCTGCTTTTCATTTGAGCTTAAGAAACATAATTTATTGTATTGTTAATGTCAGGTGTAATAGTTGGTCTAAAATGTAGTGTTTGTGGTTTCAGTCAGGGATTTTAAAGATATCTGTCTTTCCTCATTTAAGTAGATAGGATTTGGTCTTGTGTGACTGAAATAGTTGCCCAGAGGTGTTGCAAATTCCACAGAGTGCAGACACTTCCTTTGTTAATGTGTGTCATTGCAACACTGTAACTCTATGAATCTGCTCTTTTTGTGTTTATTTTTGGACAAACTATTCCAGTCTTAGTCTATATTTGACCTTTTTTTCCATAGTTCCATCCTTTTTCTATAAAGCTGCGTAATCTTCTCTAATGATGATTTTTTTTCTGAACTGACATCATTTAGGAAAGTGTAATAAATAATTTTGGTTTAGTTGAGATGTGGCACCCTGCAGCTTTTATTTCCAGATACGGTGCTTTCAAATGTGCGGGGTAAGCATCTAACTACTTAAACAGCTGAAGGTTCGAAAATGGCATTTTCTGGGCAGGATGACAAGTTGGAGGCTGATGACTGAGTGAACTTTGAGTGCAGTGTGTCTTGGCTAAGGAGAAGCCCTGATTATCAGTTATATTTGTAGAAGCAATCATTTGCACCCTGGCGGACCTAATATCTGGCTGCTTTAGAGAT
>JAZGTJ010020481.1:0-10371 GCA_036877575.1 Botia almorhae
AACCTGAATGCGACAACATTTTCAACCTAAAACTGAACATTTGTTTTATACGTTTTGGCTGCTCATTTACACGACATTTGTGTTGATGGGTCCTGAAAACACAAAGGCTTCAAAGTGGAAGTTTTTTAAAACAGAGCCTGACATTGTCCTGCACATACACATACACATACACATACACATACACATACACATACACGTTGCGTGTTCAGAGTATATGTACTGTACGTGTCACGTACAGCCTTATTGCCGTGTGTGCTTTAAACACTGAACATCAGTGTTGACTTCAGAAGGCCTGTTTCTGCTGTTATACAGTATGTTACTCTCAATAAACACAGTGTGCTAAATGAATGAATCACAAAGCTAACCAGATGTACTGCTGTTTACAGCTGTACAAACCAGTATGTTTTTACTAATGTTTAAATAACATTGATCTCAAGTTAAGCCGCAAAATGGGGAACAGAAGCCAATCTGAAGTGCCGTCGGTGTGAAACATCAACCTAATTAGTTCTCTGAGGGGGAACAAAATGTTTCAGCAGATCCCATTGAGATAGGAAACACTGAGAGGTTTGGCACCGTCGATCTGGGACCTTCAGTGGCACGAGAGCGTCATCTCTGAAATTAATGATAGCTGTGTGCTTTTCTAAACGATAACAGAAACATTGAAGGAAATTCTCTTGGCTAGGGCCAGAGCAGCACTCATCTCCTCTTAATTCAGTCTCAGACTCAGAACATTGTAATCCCGTCAAAGGCCGAGGGGACCGGAGGAGCACAGCCTGCTCCGTAACCCAATAAGAGCTTGAGACAAAAGCCAAGACCCGTTTCTGAATGGAACAGAACAGTAAGACAGTAATGCGATTAAGGTCGTGCTAATCTCTTAGTGTGGCCATCAATGGGTTAAAGACTTAGGGTTTGATGACATCATCAAACCAGCACAAAGTAAACATGTTAGTATGGTGGCTGCCAGTGTATGTGTGTCATGTTTATCATAACTGGGCATTTAGCATTGGCTAGCGCTTTTAAAAGTTAACATGAAATTAATTCAGACTGACCCTATTTGTTAATATCTTCCCACTATTATGCATGAAAAAGATGCAACATTGTCTTTCATCCGAATTAAAAAAAAGTTTCCTTTTCAGCTTAAAGTAACCATGAAATTAAATGTTGTTTCATGAAATGTTGCAGTATTTATTGTAAACGATTTATCTTCCCGGAACTTCCTGTTCACACAGACTTTAAGTCACAGAGATCTCTTATTTTTAAACACCTGTCACAATCCCATTTATCCATCAGTTTCTGATTGTCTGCATGTTGAGAGATGGCAAACTATGACTTGCAATGTTGTTTTTGCCTATGAACACATGAGACATAAACTGAGAAAGAATAGTGTGACCTTGATTTTGTCCATGTGATGACAGCAGTGTGAGCAGTAAGGATTAATATGGTGCAAATAAACAGGTGATGACTGACTTACCTGGACGGCAACAGAGTGGACAGCTCTCTGGTTTTGCTGAAATCTGATTGGCTGTCAGAAATGGGCTTCTTGTAGAAATGAGATGGTTGACCCCTGAAATGAGGTTCACGTGTATAAACACTATAAAGAGCTCTCACACAGAAATATATATAGAAATCACCTGAGGCTCATGTGTGTTTTGGGTCATACACTTATACTTCATTTTAGCATGAGATCATATGCTAAGTACAAATCTAACCGATGAGCCAAAACTAATAACAATAAAGGCCCATAGCCAGGAGTCCCAGATCGGACACTGGGTGGAAAATAGCTGAGCTGATGATAAGTCTAATTAGCAGACAGCTCAAAGCAAATCCGAACAGGTCACAGAATAATACCTGCACAGAACCGCCTACACACACGCACAGCACCTAATAATAGCCCAGTTCTTCCACACATTCCTGTAGAGGAGGACACCAGAAGGGCTATTGAATAGAAGTGACCTGGACTCAAGGGCCTGCATGCCAGATTGCTCGAGCGATGTGTACGTGTGTGCTTGTGTGTTTGTGTGTTTGTCTGTAATAGGTTCTACATTCAGAGACAGAAACATGCCAGCATGCTCACTCACTTCACTTGATTTGAGACATAATTGTATTTAGATTACAGTGCAATAAATCTACAAATTTCACATGTTTTACTTCTAATGAAGTAAACTAACCATAAACTAAATCCAAACGGGCCAGTAAATCAGGCAGTAAAACATTTCTTCATAACACCTACCAAACAAATCACTTATAATGTGATTTCACTCATATGCAAATGTAATATATGTACATGTATCCAATATCCATATATGCTATATATGAAACCTATTAGAAATTGAAACAATTTGCTTTATTAATATCTAATTTTACCCCATATATATGATTATTGACATATGTCATGTGTGTGTGTGTGTGTGTGTGTGTGTGTGTGTGTACAAATTACACATACATTCATTGCATATTATTTACATGTGTGACATATATAACTAATATATCACTTATGTAAGATATATATATATATATATATATATATATACTATTATATACGGCACTACACCTTCAATATAGGGGCATATATAACATATATTACATTTCTGTATGGGTAAAAGGCATACTGTAAATATATACTGTAAATAACAGAGTAATCTCATAACATGAGGTTAGAATCACCCTGTGGCTTCTAACATGAATAAACATCTGAGAAGTATGACGAACAGCCTGTCTTGAGGAACTCATGATTGATGTTTTTAGGTGTTTGTTTAGGTGTGCTCTTTAAATCTGTCTGCACTCTCGGATCTGTGCGCCCACACCATGAAAACAATCTATCACGTGTAATAAACACACACACACACACGACTCTGAGATAATCCATCTACAATGTCAACACATCTAACTCAGAGTATCACTTACATCTGTGTATATTCGAACCCCTTCCTGAACCGGAGAGATCACGACACACATAACATATCTGATTTAAAATAAGTCACATGCCGGAAACAGTGAGACAGTTCTGATGTCTTTATTAGGGTTCTTTGGGCTGAACACACATCCTCTCCTGGACAAAGCTGTGGACTTCCTTTGAAACTTCCCGAGTACTTTCTCCACCCTGCCGTATAGAACACCATATCCTGTTGAGATGAGCTCGCAGTTAATAACAATGTGTGTGTTCTTGTGCTAGAACAGTATAAAGAACATGCTGCGTGTGTTTTGGCTTGTCTCATTCTAATATGTATGTGCGTGTGTCTGTTTTGTACCCTGTTGTATTTGATTGTGTGTCTGAATTGAGGGTAAATAAAAGGGCAGTTATTGCATTTTAAACACAATTATCCTTTAATGTGTATTGAATTTAATAAAAATAGAGGAGATAAAGTTTAAAAGTCTGACCCAACATTGAATATGTTTAAAATTTTAAAAAGAGTCTCAAAATCTCAAAACGTTTTGTTTGTTCAATAGATCTCTTTATCTTACCTGATTCACAACAGTAAGCTTATAATAATGCTGCCGGGTCTAATTTAGCAGGAAATATCAGTTTGGCTTTATGTGACTTTAACACATAAAGTAAAGTGTAATTTTATGTTGAAACAGAGATGACGACAGAGAGGCGAAAGTCATGGATTACAACTTGGATTACAACATATAGTTATAAAGTAAAACTGATCATGTAATATGTAAGGTTTTGCACTTTTCTAGTTCAGTATTCAAACAGAAACATCTGGGTCACGGACCATGTTAACTCCTCTGAGATTAACTGTGTCCAAATACCTTTTGGGGCCGCTGACGTTACACAGCCCTCTGTACTGTACCAGAACCTGTTTCAGAAGTCCAGTGGTATCTGAGGAAGCTGGTTCACAGGAAGAGAGTACATTAACTGTCAAAATACAAATGAAAGATTGCTTTGTCCTCGCTGGCTTGAGCACGGGTTGCTTTTAGGAATTTGGAATATGAGAGAGAGAGGAAGCATTTTAAGTGTGTTACCTAACATACTGGATGCCGAAGCTAAAAACCGTCAATTTGATCTATTTTTTGCTCAGAAAAAAACCACCCCACACACCTGAGCTCATGGACACACCTGCACACCTGTACACCTGCACACCTGCACACCTGCACACCTGTACACCTGCACACCTGCACACCTGGACACCTGTCTTCATGAGCGTGCACACCTGCACACCTGGACACCTGTCTTCATGAGCGTGCACACCTGCACACCTGGACACCTGTCTTCATGAGCGTGCACAACCGATGTTTACAACACAATTATGAGAGTTGAAGAGGAAAAACCTGAGGATCTTTCCTCAGACTCTGGGAGTCATTTTTCTGGTTTCCATGGAAACTCAAGACCATAGCACGTTTGACTGGCTGTAAACAGGAGGATGTTGTATAAACACTTAAACTCAAAGTGCTTCATGATGGTGTGTACCTGTGTATATGTGTGTGGACTGTAGCCTCAGTAACACAATTCAGAAAATGACAAAGAGGAGAGAGTGATCAGAACCAGGCAGCTGGTGTCCATCCAGAATGTAGCGCTCAGGGTGAGAGATACAGACAGACAGAGAGACAGAGATGACTGGGGACGGACAGTTACATGGAGCATTCAGGAGGTGTAATATTAACATACTCAACTTGTTAGCACTTCACAGAATTCAAAGAACCCATTAAAACAGACCAAAGTTTTATGAATGTAGACATAATTTACATTTCCTGTATCATTTCCTACATTCATAAAAAAATGTGATAAAAGGTTCATGTGATGAACACCTGTGATTACACTGTGTAAGGTTATTATAGTTTACAAAAACAAACAAATGATTAAAACATTTCTGTTAACTGAAATCTAATCAAATAAACTGAAATCAGAAAAGTGGCCTTAAATTTATAGCAATATATAGCAATATTAAAAATAAATGAATACATAATAATTGACAAATTACAAAAATGACAGAAGCACATAATAAAATAGCTACATGAACTATGAACTAAAAATGTAAAAAAAGCTAATTAAAAATATTAGTTATAGGTATCTAATATAGTTATCTAATATAGTTATAGTTTGTTAATGCGATGAAATTCATACATGTTTTGTGCACGTTTTGGGCCTCTGTATATTTAATAAGGTAAACAGGTGCTGGACCAGAACAAAAACAAGAATTAGGGGAAAAGGTGAAAGTGTGAACTCAGGGTGAGTCCAGAATGAATTACAGTACAGTCTCATGTGCAGACTGAAAGATATCCCAGTCTGAGTTTAAGAGCAGACAAACTGTAACCCAAGCTAGGTGTTTAAACTTTTACATGGAAACCTAATCATATTAAAATCCTGTCATCTTTAAGGTAATACTGTTTGTATACTGTATGTATGTATATGTTATGGGCCTCACACCTGTTTGTCAGAGAAGCAAACAGGTGTGCATGAAATTCAAGCACATTTCAAGCATAGCATCATTTGATGAAATCACACGCACAGAAACGCTCTAAGACTGTGGGAGGGTGTGTTATGTGGGTGTGTGTGGGTTTCTGTTTGTTTGTGTTGATAAGAAAATAATGAGTGTGTGTGATTGTATGTATGTGTGTTTTGGGGTGTACCTCGCATACGGTCTCATAATTGCATAGGTAATTCAAGCAGTGACATAACTTGTACATCTGTGTACATGTGTTTACAGAGAAGGTTGTTCTAGAACAACATTCCTGTGGGATGTAGTTTACTGTGTCTGTGTGCCGACGGTACCGAGGGAATTCTGTCCTTGTCTAGCTTGTGTATCTCTAGAAACGAGTGGAGAAACAGCCTGCATCTCCTCTCACCTGTGTATTGAGTCTCTCCGGCTCTCTTTTCACTCTCTCTCTCTCTCTCTCTCTCTATCTCCTTATCTCTGTCTCTCTTATTGATCTGAGCTGCAACCTGCTTTATGAGAGCAGAAGAAGCAGGTCAACAGAACTGCAGAACACACACTGATGTGATGCAAGAATTTGAAATAGACGTACAATGTCAATGGTTCTGACGGGTCACAGCGTTATGTCTCCACTAATGTTCAGTGTAACAGGGCCCTGAACTGCGTTGGTGATATATTACAACTGATTTGCTCTGTATTTGAATCTCTTTTAAGACATGTTATATTCTCTCCCTGTGAAGGTGGAGATGATGTGATGTGTAACACAACGCCTGGTTGTACCACAGCCAAGTAACAGTTTCAGAATGCTGATGATCTGATTGGCTGTTGATTGCTTCGAGGAAGGGTGCTGATGCTCTGATTGGTCGGGTTCCAGCAGGCACGGCACACCTGAGACAGAATGCTGAGTGGCTGCAGCTGGCACAGTGGAAAAATACAGAGTCACGACTCTGCCAACTGACTGAATAGGCTCACAAGGAGATGTGCGCAAACACAGGCAAACAAAAAAAGAGAGGGACACAGAGAAAAGGCACCCAGCATTTATCTATCCAACACCTTTGAAGTCGAAAATGTATGCGTACTTGAACTCAGTCAAGCTTTTGTCAGCATCACAGGTGATTATAAACACACAGTAACCCACATTCGTCTGTCATTTACATGCTCATATGCATGTCTGAAAGAATGATCATGATTATTAGCAAGTAAAATACAGAGAAGCAGGTTACAAAGGAGAGATTGCAATTTTACTGCCAGAACAAAACCCATAGCCCTTTTGTTACGCAGTCCTCATTGTGATGCTTTTAACTGAGGATGGGAATCTAATTTTCCACAATTTACAACAATGTTCCGTATTCATCCCCTGGAATAATGTTCCAGCATTTGTCCTGAACCACCTACAGTTTACGCAGCTTCAGTTTATGTTGTCTGAAAATACTGTGTGTGTTGGTCGCCTATGCAAAGCTTACAAACACAATGCTAGTTACGGTATGGATGTTACAGATGGTTGCCAGTGTGTTGCTATGCAGTTGCTAAGGTGTTTTAAAGGCAGGATAGCCGTTATTTTTCCAGAAGCATTTTTTGTTATGCTGGTTGAAAGTCTATTTATACCTTTTCTATAAATCTTCTGTGGAAGGTGTAGAACCGTAAAAGGTTTGTCCAATCATTGCATTCGGTTTGACTTGTGTATTTGCATACCTCTGCACACTATTGGAGGAGGCGTGGCTTTGGAGAGCGCTGTAAATGGAGCTAGCGTACAGTTGCTAGCCTCTCTAAAATTGTGTACCCTAGATTTAAGTAGTTTTAGTGTTAGCAGTAGTGTGCTTGGTTGTGTGTTTTTCTATGATATTCTCGTCTCTACTGCTCAGTTGCCTTCTTCAGTGTGAGTCTATCATCAGCTCATGTGAACTCATTTTCACAGGCATGTCTGTTTAAAGATATTACCAGCCGTTATGTGCACGAGTCTCTGCACATGACAACAGTATGCAAGAATGACCACAACACACAACCTACCAAGTGCTTTGTGAATTACGTAGTGCAGTCTCTCTCTCTCTCTCTCTGTAATACTGTTCTATTCATCGCTGTTTTCACAATAAGCCTGGCACTTATGTCTTTCCAAAATAACTCTAATACTCAATATCAAATTGCTTGTGATCTGGCAACAGTAGCTCATTTAACCTCAGAGTGTCTGATACTAATAATACTTCCATCTGTCCATCTGTCCAGAGTTATACAACAGTCCGGCTGCTCCAATAAAAGCCAAATGTCCCACAAAAAGAGACAAACTGGGGCCAAAGCAGAGAGAAGACACGAGCGATAGATGAACCATTTTAACACTTAAACACTTAAGATGTGGACTCAAGATGATTACAAGAAATTCTGTTTACTTTTCAGTTATCAGGTGTTTACTAAACAAAACTAAAGTAACAAGTAACAAGTATTTTAAGATCATTGACAAAAGAAGAGACAAAAGAAAAGACAAAAAAGAAAAACATCTACATGAACACAGTAAAGGGTTTTCTATGGTTATTGTTGCAGTGATATTTTCACATACTGTATATATGATAAACACACAGGGCACGTGTTTGTAGAATGATCAAAATGAGAGAAACAGCATGAGGAAAAAAATCAGGAGAGAGGAGAGAAGAGGTCAGTGTGACCTAACTTCTGCAGGGAGTTTTCATGGTAACACACAAAACAAACTGGTCTTGTGTCTTGTGTTAAGAGACGACAGAACAGGTGATGCCATCATGTTTATCCCCCGCCGTTTAAAAATCTTTCAGCTCATGTTGAAATCTGTAACTTTTTGGTGCCAAACAATCTGATGAAACATGAAAACTCACCCCAGACAAAACAAACATAAAATATGGTTTACAGTATCATATAGCACATATAATAGAACTCTGTGTGGCAAGGCATGTTGTTGTTCAAATGCGTAGGTCATATTTTAAAAGCATTTATTGTAATTCTTCTATACAAACGTGTGTCATTTGAGCTCTGTTATAAACAGATGAAATTCTGGTTATGAGTTACCAATGGGGGTTTATTGGTCTCCATGCGAACTGTCCGTTTCTGGTATGCTTGCGTGCATCATGCAAAAGTTACAAGGTTTCTGTGGTTGAAATTGGAGCATGAGTTGAAATTTTGGACATAACTTTGCACAGACCAGATTAGCACGCGATTATGTCACACTGGTCTTAAGTGAACACATCTTAAGGCTTGAGGCTTAATCTTGAGGCTAAACGCTTGAAACAGTATTTCAACATTTAATGTGCAACTCTTTCCACATAGACCTCAGCAGTCATTGTAAACAAGAGTTCTGCTTGATTTTACAAGGTGAGAGATAAATTATTTATATTTTAAAGCATATCATAGATTCATACAGAACCTCCTGTCATTGTTTTGTAAAATTAATTTAAAAAAGCAAACTCAGCTAACAATTTTAGGTTGTAAGAACGTTTTCCTAACAGTTGCATTAAGTTAAAAAAAGTTAAAATTGTTATCATGAATGTTCTAAGAACGTTGTCGTTTTGTTGTTTTACCATTATTGCTTGATTATTGGAACATTGTTCAAACATATTTTTGTTCTGTACTGTTTTTAAAATGTTCCAATAACAACTTAAAAATAACATTTTCGATATATGCTATACAACATTAAAATACGTTCTACTAATGTTACTGCAGGAACGTTTTTGAGAACTTTGAGAGAATGTTCAGAGAAACATTCTGAGAATGTTTCCTGTTAGCTGGGAAGACAATAACATATAGGCGGGCCTCTCTTTCTCAATAACAATCTTTGAGCCTCTCTCTCCCTCTCTCTCTCTCTCTCTTTCTCTCTCTCTCTCCCCCTCTCACGTTCTGTCTTCAGAAATCAAAAGTGAGGTCTGTTCTCAAGCCATTACAAGTTAGAACACAGTGTACTAGACAAGAGGGTCTCATACAGCGAGCAGCAGCCATTTCAAATCAATCATTTCAAAACAGATGACAAAACCAGAGCAGCAGCGCACTGCGTCTCAGATTTCACAACAGACAAGGGGCTGGTTTATTTGGTCTGGTGACCAATGGAAAAACAGATAGCAAATAAGATAAAATAACAGAGGAGTGGATGGCCTACTCTTAGTGCCAAAGATGCCCGTTATTCTGCTCGCCTGTGTTCTGTTTAAATATAAACATGGTGAACTCCCATCAAAGGGCACAATGAAATACAAAAAGCAGTTTAGAGGCGCTGTGGTCACGCACACACACAAAGGGAATAAACTGTGTGATTTACCAGCCCACATACACACATCACTCACCCAAAACCACCCACACGAAAAACATCCAACCCAAATGCCAACCCCCTCCACACACACCTGTCTGTTCCTCTCTGTTAACCCCACCAGTCAGAAAACCAGAGGCATTAAACTGGTGCCCACACACACAGTGACCCCTGCAGAATACTTAAAATACTTACAAATCTAGGAATGTTATTGCATTATATTACACTGCAAAACATCTAATCAAGTGTCATGTCTGTTAAAGAAAGACCGTATTCTTTCCTAGCAAAACATTTCACAGTGTGCTTGAACTTAAATGATCAGATATCTTCTATTTAAAATGAACAAAAAAACTCGCACCTTACAAAACCCAGCCAACAGTAAAGATGAATCGATTTCACACACAAACGTGTGCGATAACGAGGGAGTGACGGCGCTAAAGGGAGTATGATTCAGTTGGTCATGTTTAAATATGGCGGCTCCCATGAGGCGACCCGCTTCATGTTTAAATAGCCAAAGAGTCTTTTCTTGTCTTATGAGTGAGTGAACAGGAAAAATGACTGAATGCACAAAACAGTCACATTCCGTTATAACGGCAAAAGGGAAATTCATTCAGACTCGACTCCTCAGATTGATTTCCAGTTTCTCTTTCACAGAGTGTGATAAGATAGAGGAGCTAATGATAAAGAATGAGTCTGATAAAGGAGGTGGAGGTTTATCTTACACTATAAATAGAGCGAGAG
>JAZGTJ010020483.1:0-10370 GCA_036877575.1 Botia almorhae
ACACACACACACACACACACACATATATATTTTGATCGGTGTACATTGCTTAAGCAGTAGATTTACATTTAGGCATTTATCAGACTTTTATCTTACAAAGACAGGGAAAACGATGAGAGTCATCACAGGGAGAACAATAATATGAGAAGTGCGATACAAAGATACAGATGAAGTCGTACCCTGAAGTGGTTTTCCCTGATCGATCCTTTAGCCACGTACATCTGGCTGCCCTCCGGCTGCAGGTGCTCATAGAAGGGCTCGTCCAGAATCACGCTGTCAGTGAGACTACAGCCCACATACAGGTGAGCGTTCTCTCCGTGAACGTACAGCGTGATGTTCTTCCACTGTGAGTCCGACAGGTCCACCTCCTCAAAAGACACAATGTTCTGAGATCCCTCAACTAAGTAGACCAGATCCAGCGTGTTGGCGCGCCCATTGGACACGATCTCAAACTGTCGGCTTCCACTGGCGTTCTCCAGACCAATGAGGGTTCCCCTGGAACCCTTGTCTTGTCGTACGGTGGCCACGAACACAAAACCCTCGTTGTTTTGGATCTGCTTTAAGATCTGATGAAGAGCTGGAGTATTCACTGCAGGGATGTGGTCAAATCGGATGAAACGGTACGCCGGTGAGCTCCAGTCATGGCCCTTGAAGAGCTTTGCTCCAATCGTCTTTCTGCTGATGTCGCTGACTTTGAACAGGTCAAAGACGGATTCGTCTTCCACGCGACCATCTTGGAATGAGTCAACACAACATTGCATGTGAGCAAAGCACTGATTCATTGGATGTCAACAAAGTGCAGATGTTTGCAGGAGAGCACACGATACACTTTATGAGATGATTATGTAGGACCATTAAAGGTTTTGAGGAAAATCTTGCATCATCTCGGGTCAAACCGATCACAAGGCAATTTGTAAACTGCATTTTTTGCATCGAGTCCCACAGAGACTCTTTTGTTAAAGAATCAAACACAGATGTTTTTTGGAAGTGCAGAGGAAAACGGATACATTGGCTTTGTGAAAAATGTAGGAGAATGGGTAAACATCTTCAACAACATTGGTTAGGGTGTAAATATTTATAAATGTAAGAACAGGTGCGCACGAGAAACTTACCTTGAGGTAGCGCTCTGATGCACAGCAACAGCAATGAGAGCACGCCAAAACTTCTCCTGAGTATCATGACACCTTCAAAAAGCACGACAGAGAACGCAAAGTCATCGATAACAAATCAATATTTCGCCATCACTGTTTAACATGGATAGTTTTCTGTGCGATTGCATCCCCCATAAAGTAATAATGTTATTAAAATAACTTTAATATTCATTCGCACGAATAATTATTATAACTATGTATATTTGAACAAATTCATTACCATTCTAACCAAATCATCGCACCGAGACGTCGAGGTATGGAAACTTTAGCGTGTATGAAATATTCATAAATTCAGAAAGCCAAATAAAATACGTGTTAAAAATGTCCCGGAAAATAGAGAAAACTCCAGGACTTTTACCTGCTGTTTGTTGTGTGCAATTTAAAATGAAATGTCCTTAAAATGCTGAAAAGGTCTTAAAGAACAAACACGCGCAAAGGCGAATATCCACAGCCTATAACATCCACCGACTCGCGCCTTTCACGTCAATGGCTTGAGGACCTCTGGACAGAAGACCTATATACGGTTCGGACCGAACATGTCAGTCTGGTTCGGATATAAAGCTGGACCTGCTGAGGGGGCTGAATTACGCTATTCCCATCCTACATATGCCGGTAGCCTACCAGTGCTGAAGCACTGCAAACTCCCGCCCTCCCCTGCTGTGACTTCTTCAGGTCCAAATCCTGACCCAGAGTCCCGGGGAGGAGGAACATGAAGCAGTTTCAGAGAGATGCGGAGAGGCAGAGACTTGCGCAAGATGCGAGATGAGGTGCGAGAGCGCAGCGGAGATGCGCGCAACCACTCGCTCCAACCCGTTTTCACGCACATTTTCCTTCAGTGTAATACAGTATATTCAACTTGTGTTGGTAACAATTGAATGCGCTCTATGAAGGCGATTACAGGTGTTCAAAGTTCGTTAAAGTACATTTATAATTCCCTTTTCTACTAACTTGGATCCTGGTGTGCACAACACTGTATGTTGTTGATTATAAACACTGTTATTTTCGGACATTCTATAACAACTGTATGCAGGATTTATGGTAATTGAACTATATATAGGCCTCTGTTACTAAACGGTTATCTTGTAGGATAAGAGTTTGGAAAAGGGTGACTGAACATGAGCTAATTTACGCCTTCTTCATTACGTGTGTTCCGCTGGCGCTTTGTCTGGAAAGAATCCGGTTTTGCGCAAACTTCTGCTTCCCGAATCCCGCGGCTGTGGGTGTCAATCAGAGATAATTCCTATCTTTCCTATTGGAAGAATCCAGGAGTTTAATTTAGGCGCTTGTGTGGTTTCTTTTAGATCTACATTACGTCATGCGATGTTATCGGTCTTATTTTGGCTAAACGACATGAATTGTCTCCAAGGACCGACAGACGAGGACAAACCGGAGACGACGTGATGTCATCTGACTGTTCGTAAAGTAACAGGGTCCAGTTGGAGGAAAACTCTCCGTGTCACATTTATACGATTGGTTCCGAGCGTCCTTAATCGGCACACGGTTGCGTGACAAGACTCACTGTGTGATACAATTGATTTGTCCCAGATTTTGTGCCATCTTTAAAAAAAGCTATTTTGCAAATACAGCTCATTCAAAATAATTGTCTAGCCATTTAAAGCTTTTTGGCTACTAATGAACAAAAATCAGTTATTGAGCAAGTACATAACAGATCAGTGTTGAACACGATCTCATTCACAGGGGTAAGTTTATAATAATGATTTATAATTTGAGCTGTCGGGTCGTATTTACCGGGAAATGTCAGTTTGAATTAATGTGACTTCATAAAAAAGCAGATAAATTCACCTGCAGGTTTGGGTTTCAAACAGAGATGGCGATAGAGAGGCTGACTGATGCTTCCTCTGTGTTAACTGGTATTTTCACTCAGAGTGAAACACCAGCACATATTGAATGTACATGTGACTGTATTCGATTCATACACTGAAATAATGGTTCATAATCTTATTTATTCCAATCTTCAAAGTGGACAGTTGAATTAATTTGCTTTCAGAGGACATGGAAAGGGGTTTAACTAGATTATCTCAGTGTTTCCAGACTTAACTTTACATATTGAACTTTTTGTTATTGGTGGATATCTTGGAAATAAACACAGTCTACTGTTTTTTTTAATTTAGCACAAAACCCCACCTATTCCCAGTTTTAAAATATGAAAAAACAGATTGCACGAGTGCTCACCCATGTGTTTCTATTTATGGCTGACGAATGATAAATCGGAGGAGCGAACCGTCTGTTTTGATTAAAATATTCAATTTACTTCGCGCATCTCGGGAGATTGCTTTAGAGAAATTAAATCACTCAAACTCACTGATATTCCTTCATTGAAACGATAACGTTGCGTAACACAGATTCCCACATTCGACTTCATTGCAAACTTTCTACCTTCAGAATCTCTGGCATTCCATGAGATACTCCGGCATTTGATAGCAAGTTGCATAAGTCTGTTTCCTTGGAAAAAGGAACGTTCCGTTATGATGTTGGAGAGATACGCTTCAGATATTGAAGAATCCTAGAGAATCCCAGACATTTTACTCTGCTAAATATCTGTCCGACTAATGGCACGTTATAAACTAAACAACGGATGCGCTCTGCCTGACAGCGTGTAATGACCTGAATATTTCAGAGGGAACAATCTTTACATAATGTGGATTGTAAAGTGTATCTCCTCGGATCGGTCCAAAGACACCATTTAGAAAAGATGTAGAAAATAACCACCGTTCTTTTCAAGAGCCACGGAAATGGAAAAACTAGCTTTCAGAACAGGTTCCACTGAAGGAATACAGGTCTTGTAGATACAAGGCAAGAAACAGATAACAAATGCAAAGAGATTTTAAACACCAGTGCTTGGCAGTTTCTCATACGCTTCTGTTCTATACATCCATATGACATCACTTGCACATATTATCCTCACACAAACATTATTTGTATGCACATAGCTTACGTCGCACAAAGCTTACGTCGCACAAAGCTTACGACACAGACGTTAATGTGTTAACAACAAGACAACAGCTGTTCAGCATTTTTCAATTCTGTGCTGAATTGCAGAATAAGACACAGAGGAGTCAGGAGGATCGCTCACAGTCGTGGTCCATGATGCTAAATGCAGTTAAATCCAGTTCCCTTTCTGCACCGAAACAAATCAATGCCTGTCCACCTAACAGGGAGCGTTCCCAGAATGCTGGCTAACGTTCCCTAAAAGTTCTCTTAAAAGGATCAAAAATGTTCTCACAGTAACATTAGTAGAATATTTGTAATGTTATATATCATATATTTCAAAGAAAGTTATTCTTAATAGTTAGTGGAACATTGTAAAAATGTTACGGATTTAAAAATAATGTTTGAACAATGTTTGAATAATGTATGAATAATGTATGAATAAAATAATGTTTGAATAATGTTCTCACAATCAAGCAACAATGTCTAACAACGGAATGTTTTAAACTTTCAAAATAACATTTTGAACATTTTTGCTGCTTATTGGAAACCATAGGGAAACGTTGTCACAACCTAAAATTGTTAGCTGGGTGAAGACAGACAGAACACGAGAGGAAGCTACGGTATGCACGAGGAACAATGATGATGGTAAAATGAATCAGAGTCTGTGTCAAATATCTCAATGTTCAGAGGCAAAACGAGAGAAAGTGAGACAGAGAGAGAATAGAGCAGAGGGGGAGGAGCTTTGGCCCTGGGTCCCTGGGCACAGAAGGTGCTGCATTGCTGTATTATGAACAGTATGAGTAGGAAGCACCTCTCAGCTCTGTTTCCTCTTCTCTCTCTCTCTCTCTCTCTCCCGTCTGTCTCAACACAGTCGTCTGCCTCATTTTCTTAGAGTCTGGACCTCCAGAGCAAAATCCCCATGACTGCCCTTCTCATTCAGTGTACTCATATCAGACGCTGTAGCAGCCGTCTGCTTAACTTCATTCATGTCCTGCAGACTGTTGTTGATGAGATGACATATCCATTATCCCTTAAACCCACTTCATGAGTGTTTGTCATTGTATACTGTCATTCTGTTTGTTTTTATTTGATGCTTTGAAGAATCATAAACCATCAAGAAGTCGATTATTCAATAATGTCAGACGGTTCTTTGACGGACACTTGAAAAAAAGAGTTCTAAGAACCAAACTGGGGTCAGCAGGAGAACCTTTATAGGCTTGATGCACATTTTTTCTTTAGTTCTTTAGAACCACGGTACCTAATTCTGATCTTGGCGACCATATAGCAACATGAAAATGCGATATAGCTACAACTTAAGAACAGAGAGTCGGACTTCGATTCCAAGTGGCAGAAGAAAACAACTGAGGTGCGCTTAAGCAATTCGCTCGCCCGGCTAGATGGGTTACAATTCCAAATATTAAATTCAGAGTATACATCACTACACCTGTCCAGCCCGTCACTCCACATTAACATTGAGAGGGGGCCAAAGATAAACTATTACAAATAATTCATGGCAAAAACCACATTGATGGATCGCTAATGTGAATATTGAAAGGCACACATCCTTCTCAAAAGTCGTCGCTGGTTACGGCCCTCAGCTTCATAATAACAATGGAAATCATCCAGCTGGTTTCATTAAAACATCACAAACAAATTCTGCAATGAGAAGTCAGCAGTGATCAAACTTGTTTAACCTTTGCAATTGCTCATGGAAAACCTGATTCAAAAGTCTGTTCACATCAGGTCAGAGACAGGCCTCTGTCTTCCTTTTATGATTCGGCGCTAAGCTGTCAAAACCTGAGCGAATGCTTCATAGATCTGCGGACAATTTTATTATAAATGAGAAATATCATTAATGTCCAGTGTCACCACTAGTACTGATGATATCAAATGTAAAAAAACAACATTCAGAAGATTTCCAAGACTTCAGCCGGAGTGTTTACACAACTGGACTGTCCTAAAACTGACCAGCAGTAAAAACTGTATATTGGTGAAGAGAATCTAAAAATATTTTGCAGCAGAGGTCATCCAATGAAATGACTTCAGCCACGAGAAACATGACACAGCTGCCTTCCGTGTAAACTGACCGTACCGTTTAGCACCGCAAGAACAATACAAAAAATTGGGAGGTTGTTGACCAATGACCTGCTCACTAACATGATATCATCTGAAAAGGGCAATAAAGAAAGTTAGTTAGCAAGTTTCGCCTCTCTGTCGCCATCTCTGTTTAAAACATAAAACTGCAGGTTACTTTACATACTTTTCATTACGTATGTTGAAGTCAATTGAAGCCAAACTGACATGTCCTGGGAAATCAGACACAACAGCTCAAATTATAAATCATTATTATACATTTATCGCTGGTAATCGGGGAGCTTAGGAGATTGTTTTGAAAACTGATTTGTCATGTACCATTTAACGTTTCTGGAAAAGATCGCCTACCCTGTCTTTAACTAATACATCAGTGGACCTGAGGGGAAAAAATAAATGATTTTTAAAGGCCCTTGTAAGGTCCACTTCTGTGTCTGGTGGTTTATGTCATTTTCACAAACACACAATCACAGACACAAATGGACTCTCATGGTCATGTCTTTGTTCTGACTTCCCACAAGTCATGTTCTGCAGCTGCCTGCATCTGTTCTTCATTTAGTCCGTCACTGTCTGCAGGGAAAGTGAGTGAAATAGACCGATCTAGTGTTCAGTTTGGCAGTCTGCTGATCATTGTATCGATTTAAGCCACAATCTGGACCTCAGAGGGTTGAGAGAGTTCGCGAGGTTCCCTCCAAAGCGATTCACACAGAGTAACGCTAATGAATCTGAATGAGATTATATTAGAACTGACCAGCAGTAAATACTGTATGTTGGCGGAAAGACTCTGACAAACCTTAAAAATATTTTGTGGCAGAGGTCGTACAATCAAATGACTTCAGTTACGAGAAACATGACACAGCTGCCTTCCGTGTACACTGACCGTACTGTTTAGTGCACTATGCAGACAGTATGAATAATCATAACAGAAGATCTTTATCTGTGGTGGTTTTGAGAGCCTTGAACTCTGGGAAATTCACGCTTGCCCATATTATCGGAGAAAAACACGGAGTTCGTTTCTGAACTGTGCTCAGTCAGAGATTTCCAGTCGAACTCAAATATACTGAGATCAAATTCTCTCAATATCAAATAATTCGAACTATTCAATTCACATTTATGAGCTCTAAAACTCAGTTCAGTATGTCAACAACTGTCTCATCTGTTTCTGTTAAAAACAAACACCAACTCAACAAAGGCTCGAGCTATGAAAGAGAAACCTCTAAGCAACAACATTTTCTTCTGGGTGCTGAGTTTATACATAACTTAATGTAAAACACCCTATACTAATACAGTATAATATATAAATATGGGGTAAAACATTCTGACAATTGTTACACATCTCACACAAAAAATGAACTCATGAGCATGAGAAATAAATGGCTGTCTTTGGCAGGGTTGTGTGTCTTCAGACCCACACATATGAATCTGTCTTTCTCTCATCATTAATGTGTGTTCGCATCTGATAAAATGCTCCTCGCTTTCTCTCACCGATGAAAACGACTAACATTTCACTCTGACCGAGGGAAGCAACTTCCTCTGTCTGAACTCAAGAACCCAGAAGATTTGCAAGTGAAGCGCGGCTAACAATGAATGTTCTCAGAACGCTACGCAAGTGCTCTCTAAAAGTTCTCTCAACGTTATCAAGAAAGGTTCTTGCGGTCATGTTATTAGAAGGTTTTTAAACTTTATATATCATGTATTAAAAATGTTAATCTTAAGTTGTTAGTGGAAAGTTTTAAAAACGTTACAGAATTGAAAAGGTAAAAAGCGCTGTGTTTCTGTAGCTCATTTGGTGGAGCATTGTGTTAGCAGCGTAAAGGTTGTGGGTTCGAATTCTAGGAGAACAGACATAAGTCTAGACATTCTGACCATTTCTAGAACATGCCAAATAACATTTTATACATTTTTGTTACTCAATACAAATGTTAGGAAACATTCTAACACCCTAAAATTGTTAGCTGGGAAGACACTGTTGTCGCACGTCTAAACAGGACCAGAGTCACTCAGTGTCATGCTAGTCCATACAAACTCATTTCCTTTTTATGTAAATTAGGATTAATATCTTCCATATGTCATAAATCAAAAGTGGAAACACTCAAGTTTAAAAGCTCTGGCTGGAGTCTTTAATCAACTGATCTTTCTTGAGGGAACGATTTATCTAAGTTCTAAAAATACACTGTTTATGGAGGCAAGTTCTTTTATAAGACGAAATCTCAAACAACATGTGTCCAGAAATCTCGTTTGTTATTGACAGCTCATTTTAAATGCTCCAGTGAAAGTTCTCGGCATCCTGTCACAGACTTGAAGCTATTAGGAGAATATGTTTTTAAGCTGAGGTCTCTCTGAAAGCAGCTCACAGACTTCACCAACAGTCGTGGGTCACAGAAGCAGACTCTCGTGAGGTAATGACGTGTCTCCGTATTTGGCATCAGCCGTTTACTATTATAACCGAACGTCTTTTCTGGTCAAGGAAATGGAGCCGAATAAAATGAATAAAGAAAAATGGAAGCATGTTTTGTTTTGAAATTTTTTAACAATTATTCCTCTTTAATTGCAGAAGTGAAGATCAAACAGAGCCGCCATAAAACTGCCCCAGCGTTTGGTTGGAGTCATGTGCTGTGACAATGTTTTCTTGTGATGACTCATGACACGCAACAAAAACAGCTAAGAGCTTTCCGTTCATATTTTAAGCTTCTAAAGACACTTTTCTGCACGTTTCATCTTGGCATTTGGTATTTTTTCAAACTACGTGGAGGTTTGTTCAAAGGTGTGACCTGCTTCGCCACTTTCACAGGAAACAGAACAAGCATCAACGAAGCTGTTTCATACTCAAACAAATGAAGCGTAACAGACTCCAGCCAAATATAGTACAGATCAAACCTGAGGTAAAACAGTCTCAGGCTTTCTCATTGGTTAAACACAGCCAATCCACACTTTTTTTCTCACTACACTCGAAAAACAGCTAAAGCCTGCCTGACACGAGTATGATAAAAAATATATATAAAAAAACACTACTAACTACCTACTAACCCTTTCTCATCTCTCCCTACAGGTATAGGGAGAGATACTAACTACTAACTACTACTAACCTCCATCAAGCAACAAAATGCTGAAATCTCTTCAATCTTTTCATTGTTTTCCTCACCTTGGCTTTGAAAAAATCATCTGCTAAATGCCCACATGTAAATGAATCATGACCAGAGTTAGAGGCAGGTGATCTTTTCCAGAAACATGCTGGTCTCTTCAGATGAGTAATGTGCATCAGTAATGTGGTCTAAATATATAAATGTATATCATCTTTAACATTATGAAAGGTTGATATTGTCATATAAACTAATATTATTTACAAAGTAAATAATAGCCCCTATGTATTTAACTGGACTTTTGGCAGTTCCTAGAGTCACAAAACCCACTAAAGGAAGTACAGTGCTTCTGGATTTGTCTCTTCAACTCTAGAATAGCCTTTCTGACACTGTTTGGGGCTCAGACACACTCCCAGTTCAAATCTAGATTAAAGACACATCTCTTTGGCCAAGAATTCACATAATGCAGCTCATGTCCTTCTATTTCCATTGACATCAGATAAAACACAAACGATTATCGTCTGCTCATAATTAAGAGCAGCTACACGAAATATTTTCTTCCGGCTCTCCGTATCTCAGGATACCTGTCCTGGGGATTCGGCATTTTAAGATGACTTAAGCGCTCTACAAATAAAACGAACACGTGAAGTGATGGGAAACTGTGTTTCTTTGTAGTGCTCTGTTAAGGATAACCCTCTATGGGATAGGTTAGTTGCTAAGTGGGCAGAGAACAGAGTGATCTCACAGAAGTTACTGGTGGAGAAAAGCTGCCAGCGGTTGTCGTGGACACCACCCATCATCAAAACGCAAACATTTTTCTCTAGCACTTACATGAAGGCAGCGAGAGATCCGCTAAACAGCCATAATACACGTATATTGTTAAAGATCTTTTATGTGTACAGTAATTACTTGAACTACAGCGCTTGCAAGGCAATACGTGTTGTTATCGTTAAACATTCTCCTAACATTCTCTGAACATTTATAGAATGTTCAGCATTCGAAATGTAACAACAGTGTTACAAAACATAATTTAACGCTGTTCTTTAGCTGTTTTGTGAGCACCACGTTTGATATTTTGTCATGTAGGTAGTCTGTG
>JAZGTJ010020484.1:0-10370 GCA_036877575.1 Botia almorhae
TTTTCTTCATGACACTTAAAATTGTATGATTACCTACCTGCTCTGGTAATAACCAAAGTATGTTCTTTTATGCAACTTACAAAACGTCATTATCTTAGAAACCACATCTTACAAATACTGTGTAAAATTACATTACATTATATAACCAAATGTATAACCATACATTATAACCAAATCTGAGATGTGACTCTTACCATCAGGGTCCTCTGCAGGTTGGATGCTCATGTAGGGCTCGCCTTTATCCAGTCGTGACTGCCGCTGTCTGCTCTCCTCCTCTAGGGCGGCTTCCGCGCGGTTCTTGGCGTTGACGTACGCCAGGTAGGCTGGAGAGTTGTGGTAGGCCTTCAGAGAGTCATTATACTCGATCTGTGGGCAGAGAAACTGCTTAGTGCTCACGCAAGACATTTTAGGAAACACTTTAAAATTCATCTCACTCATAAAACCAAAGAAGCCATCTCCACTGATGATCTCCACAAACCTTCTCAGCTTCGTATTCGTTTAAATAGTCCTGTTTCTCCTCATCAGTGAGGTCTCTCCACATACCACCAATGATCTTTCCAATCTCCCATAACTTCAGGTCAGGATTAGAGGCTTTAACTTGGTCCCAAACCTGTGAAAGAAACAAGTGTCAGTTCAGAGTCAACAGAAAGCAGTGTGGGATCCCAGGGGAGGGTTGAAAGATAAAGCACCAATTATATATCTGCCTTATTGCCTAAGATGAAAGCATTAAAGCAATGGAGCCAATTATGTGCAGCGGTTAACCTTTTAAAGAGACGGTTCACCATAAAAATGTACACCAGGTTCAACTTATGACTTTCTTCCATTAAACAACAACAGTCAAATTTAGCAGAATATCCAAAATGCTCTTGTCCATTTAATGAAAGTGAATGGAAAACAGGTTGTCAAACTCCCAAAAGGACATATAAAGTAGCATAAATCTTTGTTCACAGTTGTGGTTTACTTTCATTGTATGAAAAAGAGCAATTCAAGCAATCTGCTATAAATAAATTGTGTTTCACAGAGAAATGCAAGTCATATGGCTTTTGAGATTTTATAACTTTCATTTTTGGGTGAACTATCCCTTTAAAGTACATTTCCAATCCTTTAAATTAAAATAACAGTTTTGGGAAAATGACAAATCATGTACTAAAAGACCAAAACAAACTTAAATTTTTCCCTATGCTCATAAATTTATAAACGCTCCAATAAGCAGTGCAGAAACAAAATGATCAAACAGCAGTATTCCATTAACTGGTGAGAAGATGTTGGTCTCCCAGTTTTTGTTGAACAGAGGGAGATGAAAGCAATGAAGCGATGTTGGGGTCTACCCTCTGCAGGGGCGGAGTCAGGCAACTGCCCGCCCCCCAGTCTTCAAGCTGATTGCAGAAGCACTGTCCTCAGAGTCTCTATTACAAGCAGCAAAAGCAGACACCATGGGTGTCTTACCTTTCTGCTTACCTTCCGGCTATACCGCATGTAGGGCATCAGCGGCTTGTCAGGCGGTTTGGGTGGCTTGGGAACAGTGATCCCTGAGGAGTTCTGTGGGAGAGGGAAAGAGGCCCACCAGGGGTGTTAAGACATCTCAGAAGATCATATAAAGTCATCTCATAACACAAAGAACTGTCATAATGGAGCACTATGGGAAAAAGGGACAGCAGGTGAGAGCACAACTGAAAACAATGACAGCATGACCTGCCTCGGAATGATGGCAGGAGACCTGAACAGCACACCAAATACAGCACATTACCATTACACTGACACAGCCATGCATTAAGCGCTTTTGTAAACAAAGCAACTGCTTTTCTTATTGATTGCTTCCTGACATGAAAACCAGCCAAAAGCTAAAATGCTGCGAGCTTGCTAGAAGCTCAGCCAAGTCACCAGTGCATGATGCTATGAGCCAAGCAGCAGCGTTACGCTGTTGGCACAGGCATTAGATGCGGACGGGCATTAGATCTCGTGCAAAATGAAATGACAAGATGGCCAATGGAGAGGGAAGGGAACAGTTCTGAGAAGCAATCACTCAATTGAAAAGCCATCCCAGTATACTGCCCAGGAATGCAATTAAGTGACTGCTTAACAGAAACATGAGGATTGTGAAAGCTACTAGTTGAGAGCTAGACAACTACCCAAGACTCAAAACTTTCCGATACTTGACAAGAGATCTTCACTCTACAAACTATGAAATCAGTTTGTACAGTTGTAAGAGCATTGCACTCGATTTCAAATACAGGTCGAGTGATCAATCTGGCTGGTTAGCTTTAGTGTCCTCTTGTTTTAGCCCCTCTGCTGTCGCTAGTGCCCTAGTTGGCACCGGTCCTACCATTACCCTGTTGTTCCCGCCGGGGTTCCCTCCCAGCCTGTAGTTGTTGTAGGCCAGATGGCTGTATGGGTTGTACCCCACAAACCCAGGGGTGGTGGGCATTTGCTGATGGAGACAAATGAGACAAAACACGAATGAGAAATGACACAAACAAGGAAGGAAGGGACAAAAAAAATGAAAAGGAGAACCTGTTTTGTTTTCTGTCATGGTTTGCATAAAACATGCAAAAAGCAGCAATCTTTGATAGCAGCACAACCTGGCATTAATTCTACATCCATTTGTAGCAAAGCCACAGGCACTATGGTTGGTGGTATTGGGCCGGTCTCAGAGTGGTGCTAATAGGCTTCATTAACTTTAGAAATAGACTATTTGGGCCAAAAAACACACGGTAACAGACTGTCATGATAATCATCTTGAGATATGGGACATAAATGTAATGAACTGTGATATGGAACAAATAATCAAACCCCCACTGTTTAAATTACCACTGAAAATAAGTGAACTGGCTAAACATATACGAAGATTCCCAAGGAGGCTTTTGGAACGTATAACATAAGCCATATAAAGCGAAAATGTACGTGTTAAAGGAAACTAAAGCTATACAAAATAGAAAACAGCCACCCCATGAGATACTGTGACCTTCCCACAATCCTCTCAACTCTAAGTAACCTAAGGTATAGGTTTGGGCAATGGAGGGGAGGGGCCATATGGATGATTGGCATGTACTGAATACTTACTGTTGTGGGGGCGGGGGCGGGGGGAGGGGCATAAGATGGCCGTTCTGTGAGAGAAAGAAGGGGAAATATTAACAAGGTGTGACGAATGAGCCCTGGCCCATTTGGTATAGCTACTGGGCAAAGATACAAATGTCACCTACAGTAAAGCCTACTTATTCGTCACATTTGTATAAATTAAGACCCTTTAGAGGCCATTACAACTGGAAACTACATCAGATGTATTGTCCAAATACACCTATAGGAAAAGCATACCCATTTAAAAACTGAAAGATTTATGCACTAAATAGAACAAATGGTAATATATACAGCATTGTTGGAGTATTTTTAATAAAGCCATTTCTGACGTTTAATGATAAATATGGGGGGGGCTTTTAATTGGTACAAACAATCTAAATCGTCTACACAATCAGTTTAAATGTGTTCTTACTTGACATGTTGTTTGTTGTATTGAGGATATCAGTCTATCCCCATCATTTGGTTCTGCAATAGGGTAAACACTTATTAGACGAATAGGCATGCTTTCAATCCGTGCTAAAACACAGTAAACTACCTCAAGCTGCAAATATCTAAAGGGCAGAAGAAACATTAATAACATTACCTTAACATTATGAAAACATTAATATTTTATTACTCCTACGCTTGTTCAATTTCGACTTGATTCTGGAAAATAAAACACACCAGCCGGTGTGAAATTGTAGTAAACTCATAGACTACATGATCGTAGGTTTGTGTGCTGTATTAAATAACAGGCTTTAAACCTAAAACTGTGGATTTGTGGTGAAGTGAATGAGAATTTGCCGTGTTTCTATGGTTCTCAGGCCCGTGCTGGATGCGGATAATGGCGCACACAATGAGGCGACTGAGCTTACAGCTCGCTAAGAGATTTACACAAAGCAACTTACGAAATCGTAACATAAATTAAAATACGTTAATATTAAACTCGAACTGTGTTGTTCTCGGCGAGCTGTAAGCTTTAAGAAGACATGAAGGAGAGCCGATTGAGATGCTAACATGCACAACATCAATGAATGAAACAGGCTAACACTAGCGGACTATTATCACAACAAAATATTACGTCTAGAAAAGGGAGACAGATGCAGCCTGGTAATACAGTAAGCAAATGTGACTTTAAATTGCTTAAATTATGTTTAATGTTGTCAAACCATCTTACGTTTCATATTTTACTAACACAAGTCGTGGTTATCAACACAGCATTAGCAAACTGGTTAGCTAAAAAAGGCTTTAGATACAAACATCGTAGTGCACCATTTAAAAGCTGCTATATTTAATACACACATTATTTAATAATACATTTGTATATAATAATACGAACTACATGCTGGTTACGGAAAACAGTAAATTGGTAAAATAATGCAAGACGTTTACGAACACTCACCCCAAATCCTTTGTTCGCTCAATGGTGCTCATCCAGGATGTGACACACTTTCAGCTTCATATATTGTACAGCATACTGGCGTCCCCTACTGGATGCGGAGCGGACTGGCTTCGTTTAAGACGCAATCCGAACCTTTTTTGTTAAAAATCTTGATAAATCTGACAAAATCAGCCATTTTTTTAACAGCCATCATTTGGTATACAGTCGGCATCCTACAAAAAGTACCTTCAAAAACACATTCATTAAATCTGTTCCCAAATCAAAGTTTCTCCAGTGTTTTTGTAACATTTGACATAATTCAACAGACTCACTTAACCATGTGATTCCATGTGGCAATTCATTTGTGTTAACTCTGCAGCTTTACAAAACCTCATTAAAAATCATTTTCCAAAAGCAAAGAGAACTTTTCACCATGACCACTTTATTGGGCAGATATCACTCAATTCGTTTATTACTGTAAACACTTATGTATGGAAGGCAACATGCTCAGAACATTCCAAGATATAGGCTTGAAATCCTCTTGTTTGCCTGGTGTCAAAGTTTAAATCCCTGTGCGTAAAGCAAAGGTAGATTTCCATTCACTGCAACACTCATTAATTGCACCTGCCTTGTGGATCAAACAGCCAGGATAGACCTCAGCAGTGAGCTGATAAAGTACAGTGTCATTTGTCACTGAGAACCAGTCCTGACTGATCAAACTGCAGTCGAGAAAGATGAATTAGCAATAGCTTTCACCGTCTTTGATATATATATTGTTATAAACATATAAACAAGTATAAAAGTAGCTTCCTATTTTTTATTGTAGAATCTCCTTTGTCTTGTTTTATTAAACGCTTCATCTTGCAGTATTTGTCCAAACGTCCTCCGTCCATTGGCTGTATTCTTCAGCTATTGCCGGAAATTCCCAAGTAACCAATCAATGTCAAGCTGTTATTTCAGAAGCCATTCATTTACTGAAAAGAGAAGTGGAGAATTTGCTGTTAGAGAACTTTGTTTGTGAAACACAAAGCTAAATCAAATTCAAGAACAATGGTTGTAATAAAATAGCTCAATAATTGTTAAGTGTCTAATTAGTGATTTTATTGAACACAAGAGTGTGCACACAGCATTGCAAAGAGGCTGTGTGTTTATGACACAGGGCCTGTGTGTGTTATTGGTGTGAAGTGTGTGCTAGAGACAGACCTCTGTACTGCAGCCTCAGCACGCGGTTGTTAGGACAGTCTCTTCTCTGATTGAAGTTGATGTTGGTGCGGATACAGCGCTGGTGGAGCGTCTGCGTTGGTCGCATGTTATCAGCCATACTGGAGAAGATCTGAGAGGGCTGGTTTTGACTGAGAAGACGGAGAGATTGCATCTGATGACAGTAAGATGGTTAAGCGTTAATTTGGTCTAGATTCCTCAGTAACTGTGAATGACATTTCTTTACATTGACATTGCATTTGGCAGACGCTTTTATCCAAAGTCACTTACAGTGCATTCAAGCTATACATTTTGCATGTGTGTTTCTTTGGTAATAAACCACTTTTGCACTGATAATGCAATGCTCCACCAACTCCGGTACTGGAATCATTGTGGTAATGATCGTTGTGGTAATGATTAGTCTTATACCAATACAGTTAAAGTCCAAACATTGATGATTTACAGTTTTTAAGCTTTTAACAAATGCACATTCACCTCTATCTGTGAGATGTATATTGGCTTATTCATTAAGATCCAGGTGGCTGTCTCAAGGCACGGTGGAATAGTGATGGACCCCTCATATGTGATAAACCGGGAGGTTTCTGGATACAGCTCTTCAATATCAAGCCCCATCAGTAAGTATGCATCATCTGAAATATCACACAATAACCCACAGGCTGAGAAGCTTCACACACATTATAATATAATATCAAAAGGATTTTGAGATGCCTGGATCTGTTCCTACAGGATAGTGCAGGATATGATCACATCAGTATTATTAGAGGCTGAGAGGGTAAAACATCACTATATCACAATATATCACAACATCACCAGGTGGTAATACAAAGCCTAGGTTGTTTCTCCAGCATTACCAAGTTCGTCATAAAGGCAATTTTCGCAGGCTCAGAGTGTGGCAACCTATTAGACTTACACCTCTGCATTTACAATGAGGTTGCAGGAGTTTTTCAATTAAATTTCTTTGTACTGTATGTTTACAGAAGTAACCCTTAAGGTTGTAAGAGTATACAGACATTCAGAGTTCCCCGGGCTGCAGATCATATTGACATTAGTAAGGAGTAGAAAACAGGCATTACTGGACACTTACGTTTATACGTAATTCTTGTGATGGTCTCTCTGCTTAGCATTCGATTGAGAAATGAATTTGTAGGTTCTGAAATCTGAAAAAGCAGTGGCAAATAAAAAACACATTATACACAAAAACAGATATCTGGTAAATGACAAAAAATGACAAAAAAAAACAACCAGAAATGTTTTCACATGTCATTTCTTTTGAAGCCGCATGATAGAAGAGGACTTAAAATTCAGTTTGTCCCTTCACACAAAATTATCAAATGGCTACAGAAGACTTGAAACATATCACAGAAGCGCATATGGACTACAGTAATTGTGCTTGTTTGTCCTTTTTATGCTTGAAATATTATGAAATGTTGTTTAATGAAAAGTGGAGGAGTGTGAAACTCTGAGTGTGAAACTCTGTGTTCCACAAACAAAACAAAAGCATACGGAGTTCGGAATAACAAAAGGAGTAAATAATGACAGATTTTTCTCTCAGCGTGAACTATCTTTTTAATAAAACATTAACTGACCGCTGAGACTTTTCATTACAGGTTCACAGTATCTCTGGTATAAACAATAATTGCCCTGTAGACTTCATTCGGCTACATTCGTCCATGTTTCTCTATTTATTGAACACGTATGCCGTCCATCAAAGAGACTTCATTAGCTTTAGAACAGTTTTGATTCCTACGCATCACGATCGCTGTGTGAGAGTAAACGTGTTGAGGGGGCCGGCAACACCGCATCCTTTCATCCAAACCCAATTTACACTGAAGTCACGATTCACGCCATCGGGGAGGAGATTCCCGCTGCGATTTAAAAGTCACATGATGTCAAAGTGTGTGATGAGGTTAAACGCTGGGCACCATCATCACCCTTCACTTTGGATGAAAAAGGAAGGAATTTAGTTAATAATAATCACTAGATGGTCTATAATAAATTCTGTATAACGTTCTCTGATGATCCAGACAGCTGAGACTCTTTACAGACAAAATCAATAATCCTTTCATTCTTAAAACTCTGTAGCTCCACTAATATTTAATTAAAAGAAGCATACGGAATGCAGAATACAAAATAGCTTTTTTTTAATAGCTTTCATTAACCTTCTATTGCTTTTTAATGTTGCCTCAGTGCAACTAACGTACCTTCCTCACTTGGCAAGCAACAGATGCATGTAAGATGGCAAATATAATGGTTACCTTGAATAAATCAATAAAAAAGCTTTTTTTGTGGTCATGTTATATTTTAAAATCAATTTTTGGTATTATGAAACACATAAAGGACTGTTTTTGTTCTGAACAACAGCCTTCAGGAAAGCTTTTTGTATTTTACATGGACCAAAATATGATTTATTTATTAGAGAGTAAACTACATCAGTAAACATCCAGAATAATATAAATTTGCATTTTTAAAGGAAATTTGCTGTTTAAAAGAGCTTGTTATATAGAAGCAATATTGTGTGTCATTGGAGTGGATATGAATGCAGTTAAATAATATAGCACTTACATTTGTTTTAATCTAGATTTTTATTATTCATTAATAGTAACTACTTGTTTAGTACTTAGCTAACATGTAGGTAGAATGTGAATAAAATGTTTTATTAAATTATTTTAATTTATTAAATTAAAATAAATATTAAAACACATTCAACACATTCAAGTTAGAAACAGTGTGGAACTTTCATTTATATATCTTCACGTTTGAATGTACATGAACTTTTGTTTTAGACTTCAAACTCAGTGAAGACTTAGTTTAAAGTTTTAGACCAGCTACTAAAACGTTTCCTCTCCATTATATGTTTAAAGAACTTGAAAATCCTTCTAACCTTCATGAAAATAGAGACAACAGCAATTCCATTAGGGCCCCTGGCAGCATCACTGTAATTTAAATACAAGTCCTGATTGTAATGGATGAGCTGCACCTGTGAACAGAAAACAGAGTGACTCTCAGTAAAGCACTCCAGATAACACCTGCAAGGTAAATGTGTGTATGGAGCTAAAACAGTGCACTCTAACATTATCACTCTACTGCTAAAACACTATATAACTGCATTACCACATTATTTGAGTCAGCCTGTAATCTTACGTGACACAGTAATGATGTTGAGCGCATTAATCTGTGTACATTTTTTTGCTTTGTTTTGCGTATAAATTGTTAATGAATTGTTAATGGGAACATTATCAAGGTCCTCCATTATGCTCCTCCATTCTGTTTTATCGTTATTTCAGTACAGCTCTATGGAATCAGCAAGATGGAAGCCAGGAAAGCTGCCGCTTAATTTTTAGTTGCTCAAAATTGCATTGGAGCTCATTAGAAAATATGCTACAGTCATCAGTTATAATGAGCTTGCCTGTCTGCCTCAGAATGAAGCTGTTGGAAGGCCACTTCCCATATAACCTTATTTGGATCATGAAAATGAAGTGAGGCTGCTGACTGCAGTGAAATCAAAGGTGAGGTGAGGATCAGACAGTCTGCTTCACACTCAAGATTAAGTAGCAGTATGTAAACTCAGTTTTTTTAAGCAATTTCCTGCGGGATCAATAAAGTTTTCTGATTCTGATTCTGAATGTTATTAGATAAGTAATGTTTGAGTAGCTTCATGATTAAGTTTTACAATTAATAAAAAGTCTCTTGTATTGTGGGAATGTTCATATTTAATTTTTCTTTTGTTGTATGAACTAAGCTAGGGGTTCCTAGCTGGTTTTGCTTCAGGGCGACGCAGATTTTACATAAGGCATTTACAAACAAAGCCCAACAAAGTACCAAAAATTGTTTATCATATAAAATTGAGTGAATTGCAGCCAACAATTAATTGCACAAAACACATTTTGGTTGACACAAACCATGTTTGACCTTGTTGTCGTATTTTATTGGATGAGGTTGTCACGCAACCTCATCAGTGTTGGCATCTGTCTAATTTGGCTCTCTTTTACAGAGTGATGTATGAATTTGCGCCAAAAAACATAATACTTGAACTCAGACTTTGACCGTTGAAATGTTTCCACATCCTTTTTAAAAGTTAATAAACCTAATTTGATGTCCTTATTTTATGGTTATTTGCATCTCGTTTAAATTAAGAATTTCATTTTCCTAGCTGCATTTTCCTTTCCTTTATAAATATTGAGACCCATTTTTGGCTTTATTACCGCTGTATTAGGCTCCACTAAAGCTTGCACAAAGCCACCTACCTGTGTGACGCATGAGCCCACCTGCCCTTAATCCAGAATAAAAAATATTTTATTAATGCAGACTCAATGACATCGCACAATAGACACGTTTTCTGAGAAATCGCTGCTTGAATTTATCACTCCAGTGAAAGATGGAACAAATGATATCGCTTTGAAAGATTTTCCATAACTGCCGCGTTCAAAAGAGATGTCACTGCGGTCTTGTAACTCTATTTCCTTCTCTTGTTATAGAAAGTAGACTGAGGGAAGCAGATCTTTTGCTTCTGGTTCCAAAAACCTGTGATAAAAGAGACTAACTTCACATTCCTGCTAACTTCATTAACTTCAGAGGCAATACCTTTAAAGGTTTATCACACTATCTGGGCTTTTGAAAGCCAGGCTTAATTTAATCCCACAGCAGTGATGTATTTCCAGGCTCTTTGTTAGCTCACCTCTCCAGGGAAGGCCTTGCCGTTGAGCAGGTGTTCTGA